>KK116545.1:60194-115960 GCA_000611955.2 Stegodyphus mimosarum | reverse complement strand
TAAAAAAAAAAAAAAAAAAATACCACTACAAAGAACCACTACATTTTAAATGACTATCTACAGCATAAAGTAAATAAGATCCATTAAATTCTGTAGGAAATGCATCCGCTATTATAATAGGATATAGAAAAAACAATATTAGCAAAAGAGTAGGACTTGGTTAGCTTTTACACTGAGAATACTGATAAAAAAACAGCGAGCTAAAGGTAAATTGATTTCCTGAAAAACCTCTAGTGTAATCTCACCTTAAAAGAAATTAAGTTTTTTAAGTATAATTGATACAAAGAAAGAATTTAAAAGCATCAAATACACTTTTTCTCTTACAAGTATCATATATCTAGTCTTGAAAATGTCTCCTGTTTCAATGCTCCAAAATTCTGATGAGGTCTAGCATAACTGAAAACACCTAAGGACAGTGGTTCTCAACCTTTGGTATGTATACCCCTGGGGATGTGCAATGGCTTAATAAAGGGTACACGAAAAAATAATCAGTAATGATGGAAAATAACAATGACCTTCTGTTATAAAAAATTGTTAAAATAATGTAGATAAAAAGTAAAATATTCAAAAAAGTTTACATAATAAAAGGAAAAGCAACTGCGAAGATTTCCGATATGACTGTCATTGAATGAAATGCATGCGAAAGCAATGCATTTATTTGTAACAGGCCTCGACCACTTCTATCATATTGATTTCTTACACACTGCGTGTAGCCACTCCTTTGTCAGTTTTGTTAAACTACTTTCAGTATTGAGTGAATAAATGGGTCAGTTACGCAGTTCTCTCATTTAAAAAAAAAAAAAAAAAGTGGCATTCAAACCAATTAAGTGCAGATGTTAAGACGGTAAAAGCACATCTTCCCGCAAAACGGAAATTACTGACAATAAAAATAATTTGGGCCCATAACTTTTTTGAACGCCATTCATTTCAGTTCAGCTTGAAATTTCACAATGATAAATAGCTCTAAGGACTTGAAAAATTAGCCAATATTTTTTCAAAAATAAATAAACTCAATTTATGATGATTAGAATTACAAAACAGTTCTACACCTGCTTTCAAAGGGTCTGATAAAAATTACTCTATGATCAAGAGGTTAGATTTTTCGGATTGAATAGATGAATTATCAGAGGGGGAGGGAGTATTAGAAATACTTTATGACTTCTTATTATAAAATGATCTTCAATGCACAAACAGTGGCAAAGGAAGTATAACCTTTTTAAAAGGACCTTAAGGTTTATGCAAACATTTCTTTCCAAAAGAAGTAAGAAGTAAAACTGGATTTGAGATTCTTTCAATGAGTATTTCTTTAAAGCAGCCTCAACACTATCATTCTGTGAGAAAGAACAACTAAATGATTATATTTTTCTGACCTTATTTAATGCAGTTTTATTAATTTTATGATTCAATGAATTAAAAAATTTATTTAATTGAAATGGTACAATATTCTGATACATTGAGAGACTACTGATGAGGAACAAGGGAATCATGCATTCTGAAGGAGACAGTTTTGGCTACTCTACAATTCTGAAATCTTGTTATGGGACTTACTTGCAAGGGACACAAAAGAAAAAGGCTGGGAACCGCTGACCTAGGTTATAAACTTCCTTTAATTTTCCTGGCAACAGAGCCAAATTGCATCTACGATTATTGCAACTACTTTTTAACCACACCCCTTTTCCAACTATTGTATTAGGAAGTAAAATGCATCATCTGAAATGCACTTAAAGTTAGTTTTATTAATAACTATTTGAATTCTTAAAAAATGAATTAAAGGACAAAAAGTTTCAGTTTTCAAATATTCTTTTTTTGTAAATAAAACAATAACATTTAGTTTTTGCTTAATAAATCTTGCAAGCTGATTTAACTCTCCAAATGCTTTAGCAAGTCATTTTTTTGGCCACTTTGTAAAAACTTAATCCAACTTTGATGGCACAATATTCTTGGGATTGATTAAAAGGTGATATACTTAGCACAGAAATTTTTAAAATGAATTAATATTTAATTTGATCAGTAAAATTTTCTCTGCAAAATCAAAACGTAATCCAAAGAAAGAAAGGAATATTTTATTTACTTATGTATCATTTTCACAGGGGATATTTTAATTACCATTTTACCTGAGGCTGTACTATTTTTACTTCTCCTATATTCAGCACTTTTAAAATTTTACCAAATAACCAGGACAGAATGACAAACTAGCCAGGACCATAGGGACCATATCACTGAAGCAGGACATTTAGTAAGCCTGCTTATGCTATACATCATAATCCTTATTCAATATAAAGGAAACACCTGATGACCCAACTGTTTTATATCTTTTGCTGCTAACCTTGAAATATGAAAAACTGGGAGTTTTCTTGCTGCACATGATGCTATTTTACAAAAGCTCCAACATTAATTGAATTTACTTTAAAATGGATAATTTGTAGCAACTAAACATCATTTATTCTAGCGTAAAATATATTAATATTCAATTATATATTCTAAATTTTACATTCTTTGGATAATTTCATTTTGTAATTTTCTTATAATCTGAGAAAATTCTGAGTAGGAAAGTAAAACTTTTATTTATCAAAGTACTTTTAAACACAATGAAAACAAAACTAATAACTAATGTACAAACTACTGCAAGGATAAATTTAGTAACATATTATTTATTGATAAAAAGCAAAATTAAACACAAATATTA
Organism: Stegodyphus mimosarum; assembly: GCA_000611955.2. Lineage (NCBI taxonomy): Eukaryota > Metazoa > Arthropoda > Arachnida > Araneae > Eresidae > Stegodyphus > Stegodyphus mimosarum. The sequence goes on along the minus strand of KK116545.1, from coordinate 113,274 downwards.
AATGATTACACATTGGTTGATATTCATAAAAAGTCCTACAAATATCGACAGTAAATTAATAAAAACACTAGATGTGATTTCCACAACAATAAATATCATTCATTGCTAGGAGACACTTTCTTTAGATTTAAAAACTGGTGATGTAATGAAAAACAGGGAAACAGAAAAACAGAATGACTAGCCATTATAAATACCTTTGAAAAAGTAGAAAAAATAAAATGACACAGAAAATTTGCATTTAAAAAAATTACAGATGATTTACTACACAAAAATTTGATTTGAGGCTAAGACTTCAGATATCAATACAATATTATTATTATTGAAAATTACAGATTTCCTTTTCAGTATTCTTAATTCACATTATTACATTAAATTTCATTCAAAATTGAATTTATCAAGCTCCAGAATATTATTGCAAATTTTAGGCATTTCTTCCAGAAACTCTGAATTTATATTTTTATTAAATAACATTTAGCTACTGTATTTATTAAACTGTGAATTTTCTTTTCAAATCAAGATTTCCATTTATGTATTTTACTAATATATTTTTTAAAATGGCCAGGCATTTTATTTAATAACTATTAGCCTTTGTGCCACAAGGTCCGGAAGTGATAACCATTATTGGAAGCACCTAATAGGTAGCCACCACTGCCTCCTATGAAGGAACGGACAATTACGACTGTGCCTTCTCTGGGATTTGAATTCAATCCCATTGCTACAGCAGTCACTGTCACTGACCACTATATCCGTTGGGTGGCTATTTTACTAATATTCTTATATACAAAATTACATGGTGAAAGAAAGCCTTCTTAAAGAGCAATTTTTTAAAGCTTTAGCATAATATCCGAGAAACATGTGAAAAATGAATTTTAGTGATTACCTCTACAGTATTAGCTAAGTCTTCTATAAAACTTTTTATCCTAGTAGGATTAAGATTCTCATGTGAAGACACTTTTGCACTTAATTCCTGAATTCTTTTTAGAGAAACTAAAACACAAAACAAAAGTTTATAAAAAACAAACAGTTAAAAATATCAATCTAAAATACATAAATAAAATTACTGTAAAAATTCTGAAATTAAAACTCTCGCATAAAATAAACTTCAAGCTATTTTTTGTGAGCACAAGCACCATGGAAGTAGAAATTCCGCCAAGATGGCTCTAAAGAAAGGTCATGCTAGAGGTATTCTTCGATATCCAGGGCATTGTGCATCTGGAATTAATCGCTAAAGGACACACTGCGAACAAAAAAATCTAAGTCGAAATCCTGCGTCGTTTGCTTGAGTCGATCTGGAAGAAGAGACCAAAAATGTGGGCTGAACAGTCATGGGTGCTGTTGCATGACAACGATCCTGCTCATCGATCCCTACTCGTCAACGACTTTCTTGTGAAAATGAAAACAGCTGTTTTGCCTCATCCTCCTTATTCACCTGATCTCACAACCTGCGATTTCTTCCCATTACCTGAACTGGAAAGACACTTGCAAGGTCATCGTTTTCAATCTTCAGATGAAAGTAAATGTGCATCACAGGCTGAATTAAAGGACATGGCCCCAAATGGATTCCAGACATGCTTCAATGAACTTTATAGACGCTGGCAAAAGTGTGTTGTTGCACAAGCGTCTCATTTCGAAGAAGGATGTGTTTCTGCAGTTTAATTCATAATACTTTTTTACATTACAGACCTGAACGAAGGATATCAATCATATGGGCATTCTTCTTGAAACCCTCGAAAATATTTTTCAAAATTTAGATTCGAGTTGAATGGTATGAAGGAAGTTTGAATAAATGGAAATAAAAAAAATACAGAACAGAGTTTAGGTGCTAAAATGTAGTCTGTATGTTTCAGATTGTTAATTCAGAAATATGGCTCCAGTGAAAATTCTTCAGCTGCTCTTTGAAAAAGGCTACGGAATTTTCAACACTTTTTATATTAATTTTATAGTGCTATATTAATTATATCATGTTATTTTATTGCACTACTTTAACTTCAATTTTGATGTGTGTACTTTTGATTAAACTGTTAACCTCTTTCTTGATTTAATTATTTTCTCTTGATTATTTAATTAAATCTGCAACATACTGCATGTCTAATCATTTATTATTTTATTATGAAATTTCTTAAATTTTGTGTGAGTGTTTTTATATACACATACACACAAACACAATATGTATTGTATTTTATATATATAAAATACAGTACAAAGTCCGTAATCCGGAATGATCTATAATCCGGACCTCAAAGCCACAAACTTTTTTTTTGTATGCTTTACGCATGCTCATTTGATTTTTTTCCTTCCATAATAAAACATGCGGAGATTTTCGAAAATGGCAGAGATTGCAATCTTGTTTTCTTCTCTCCCCCTAAGGTATGCAGTAGCAGGTGCAGTTTCTCCAAATGCAATTGTATCAGTTTACTGCAGACAGCTTGTCCTAAGAGTTTTCTTATCGTTTGGTTGCTCGTGACATTTCGTTGTTGATTCTTTTGTGGTACAGTGTGCTTTTAAGCTTTAAACAACAATAAAAGTGAGTGCAGGAAAGCTTTCAACAGCAAAAAAATCCTATAAAAATAATGGAAGTAAGCAAAATCTCAGACATGATCATAATAAAGCCAGAAAGGCTTGTTGGTCTGACCTTCAGAATAGTTTTATAAAGAACGGGGTTAAAGCCTAATGGAATCTTTGTTAGGAAGTGCAAAGAATGTCATTCGAAATCTTCACGCCTACTTTCTGCGTTAATGGACGGAGAGGGGAGGAAATAGCTATGAAACTGGAAAAGCATTTTGGGCGGTTCGGTATTTTTAGGATACAGAACAGCGAAAGGTCTGGATTTCAAAGAGATAAGCTAGGCAAAAATTATCTTTACTGATTCTAAGGCATTTCAGTTAATGTTGCAGATTGCGCTGTTCCTTAATCTTCTAATTGGATCCAGCTTATTATTTTTTGCAGACTGTTACAGCAATTTTGTAAAAATTAAGCTTGAACTTTAGATTATGTCAAAAAGAGTTTCTAATTCTGGAGCTGCCAAAGGATCTACAAAGCGAAAACATGTTTCGATGCCCATCAAACAAAAAGTGGAATTGCTGCAAAAAATGGATAAAGGCATATTCGTCTCAAAATTATGCGAGCAGTATGGCATTGGAAAGTCAACCATATATGACATAAGCAAAAAGAAAAAGGAGATTTTTGAATTTTTTGTGGATTCTGACACCCCACTGGCAATGAATAACAGAAAAAGGGATCATTATGCTAAAAGTGACGATCATGACAAAGTGATGATTGAATAGGTCAGACAGTATCTCAGTGAGGGCGTGCAATTGACGGGTCCAATGCCAATGACTCATGCCAAAATATTTCATGAAGAAATGAACTTAAAAACGGAGTGCATATATTCAACAGATTGGTTAACCAAATCTACAAATCGCCATGGGCTTAAGGTATTCAAAAATTTCAGGTGGGAAAGCTTCAGCTAGTGGTGAAGCTGCTGAACTATTTGCAGATGAATTCATTGAACTCATTACTAGTCAAAAATTATCTCCAGAAGAAATTTACAATGCTGATGAAACTGCTCTTTCTGGCAATATGTACCGTGAAATACCGTGGCGGCCTCTACGGAAAAGGCTCCAACTGGTGTCAAAGATTCCAAAGTGAGACTAATAATTTTAGCATGCGAAAATGCTGCAGGAACGCACAGATGCAAACTTTTCGAAATCGGAAAACATACATGACCTCGAGCATTTAAAGAAGTAACGATTTTTCCCATTATATATCGTGCAAATAAAAGAGCGCAGATGACACAAGCGTTCATGAATGATCGGTTTGAAAATCATTTCATACCCGAGACTCGGCAACATTTGAATTTGGTTGGTTTACCTGATGATGCAGAAATACTCCTGATTGTAGACAACTGTTTGGGTCATATTTTACTTAAAGTTTTAGTGAAAGATAATGCACCCGTATTATTCTTCCCTCCAAACTGTACGTCTATCATTCAGCCTATGGATATGGGAATAGTGCACAAGCTGAAATGCAAATATAAAGTAGCATTTTTAAAATCCATGTTAAATTTCTTGAACAATGGCATGACTATTTAAGAATTTTTGAAATATTTTAGCATAAAATCTGCTGTATGGAGCATCGCAAGATCGTGGGAGGATGTGTCTCCAGATACGTTAAAAAATGCTTGGCATAATTTATGGGCAGCTACTATATTTCATGGTGAGTACGATGAAGATGACAGCTGCGGATTTGAAGATTTTCGGACATTGCAAACTAAAGGTGAAATTTTCGAGTTATTGGATTACGTAAAGAAATGTGGAGAAGCGGTAATAAATGAAGATGATATAACAGAAGTTTTTCATTGCGATGACAATGCCCCAATCATCAATCAATTAATGGATCCCGAAATTTGTAGTATGGTTCTACATTCAGAAAATAACGCTTCCGATAGTGAAGGAAGTGACAGAGAGGTTATTGAAAACAAAAAAATTTCGATTGACAAGTTAGTCGGTATTCTCGACACAGCAATTACAGGACTTGAACAGTGGAACTTTGTAACTGAACAAGAAATTATGTCTGTTTATAGAATTAAAGAGAAAGTATTAGCACAAAAAACTAAGCAACTTATACAACTTACATTGAAAGAAATGTTTAATAAAGTAAACAAATAAATATTAAGCTTTTTTTGTAAAATTTGATACCCTTTGGATCATAATTGCTTTTTACTTCATAAATTACTGTTTCATATTTTGAATTGTATAATTTCTGCATGCCATCTTACCAGATTTAAATTGATGATCTATAATCCGGAATCGCCGAGTCCGGATTACGGGCTTTGTACTGTATAGAATATATTTTATATATATAAAATACAAAGAAAAAAGCAGTTCAAAACCTAATCCAATTGCATGTTAACAGCAACAAGTAGCAGTAGTAATGAAAAATAAAATTTGAAAAAATAAAAAATACATTTAAAATTCATCATATATTCATTTCGGAATAAATAACATTTTGGTTTTTGCATGTAATTTATTCTGAATTGAATGTGTGATGATCTTCAACATATTTTTAAAATTTTATTTTGCATTATATGAAAGCATATTTTATTAAGCATTATATTTATTGCGTTCAAATGAAAAGGTACGAAATGACACTGTATGTAAAATTGAAGTCTTTATTCACAAGTAATCACCAGAGGTCTGAGCATAACTACGTTTGAGATTGTTTTTAGCGAACCAAATACATGGAAGTCGCAGGAAGACATGCCCTGGCTGTAGAGCAAGTGCTCAAGCTGCTCCCACTTGAACTTGGCCATTCCACTTAGTGTGACCTTGGGGACACATTGACATGTGTTATCGTGGAATAGAATCACTACCTATGTGAGCAGATCAGGGCATTTGCTCTTGATAGACTTGTGTAGGCTACAGAGTGTCTCACAGTATATGCCATTGTTAATGGTTTTTCCATGCTAGACTAATTCGATGAGTATCAGACCTTGGACTTCGAAAAAGATGGTAAGCAGCTGCCTGAGCCTTGCCTGCTGAGGGCACAGCTTTAAATTTTTTAAAAGGAGGGGATAGTATATAATATGTTTCCATTGTACGCTCTCCTGCTCTGTCTCAAAGTGATAGCGATGATTCGCTCCAGGAAAGTGGGGTGTTCATAATACCAAATCATAACACAATTCCTTTTGCAGTTTGCTGAGCTTCTTCAGAACCACACATTTTGTTAATCTAACCTGTCGGGCCCAACTATCAACACTGTTCCAATACTAGCGCCCACCATTTACTGCCAACATTCGCATTGTGACATGCCAATCACTTCTCACCAGTTACTCACCTTATGGATGAGTTCGGCCGTGATTACTACATTTGCCTGGCCTGGTCTTGGGTCATCATCCACACATTCCCGGCCTTTACAAAAAATGGGCATTCCACTTTCAGACACATAGTTCCTCTTGTATACAGCCATCATCTGGTGATGAATACTGAGCTGTTCAACCCATTCCACAGTCAGAAATCTGATAACATCTCACTGCTAATCACTCTTTGAATTTTCCAATGTGAATGCTATGATTCCTCGCATACACTGTTTTGTCAAATGCTTCTCTTCTGTGCCATGCGTGGATCGTGTGCATGCACACAACTATGCCAGACACTAGATTTGCGTCCCTAGATGTCTCACTACATTATCACAAAGCGGCATATTTAATTTTCAATTAGTTTGGTTGTTGCAACTCTTTGTACCTTTTCATTTAAATACCCATCACACAGATATATAAATCAAAATTATATCTTAAATTAGCAATAGCCCGGTAAATCTTCATTTCCCTTTTCCGTTCTAAAAGTGGAAAATGTTTATATTACATTTTTCTGGATTGCATCTTTCCAAATTAATCTGCATCATGCCATCTTATGTAAGCACAGAAATGCACATATTTTTTCTCCAATCGGATTAAAGAACCTTTTGACTGTTTTTCTGAATGCACAATTACTTTCATTCCTTTTTCTACTTAATCGATTGTCTAAATGATGTGAATAGTTATACAAAATTGTAAGGTGCATATCGCATCCATAATAATGAGGTGTGAATCAACAGTCTCTTTAGAACCATTTTATCCAGCAATAAAATTTTTTTTGAATTTGGCTACATTTGTCTGTGAATGTCATCTTATGCATCATCATCTTATGCATATATCTTCTAATCAAGATATTTACAGAATTTATTATATATATAATATATGTGTGTGTATGGATATGAATTTACACAGCCATTCCAGAAGCAGTTCACATTAATGCTTTCATTCCGTAATTCAAATCTGCTTGCAGTCTATGACTACTACTACTGCATGACTGACACACTGATTGAATACAATCATTTATATGGGGGACTTTTCAGATAAAAGCCAATCGGGCCTTTTGGACCAATCTCTCTGTCCTATTCAATCAATATACAGACAAAAGTATCCTGCTTTTAAGAAATTTGCTTCTATTATACTACCGAAAATATGAATGAATGAAATGCACATAATTCTGTAAGCCACTAAGCATAGACTGCAATACATGAATACGAATATGGTGATTAAATCAGTAAAATGCTTATATATTTCTGGATGACATAAATAATGTGTTTTAGAAGTTAAAAATTTGTAGAACACTTCTGTAAATATCTACTTAATTGTATACTAACTATATAATAGTATCAATTTGACTTCTGTGGTTTGTTGCAGATCTAATGTATACTGAAATACAAGTTTAGGTACTAAATGTAGAAGAATTACATTATAGTTGCTACTTTTTGTCTATGTGAAGTATTAAAGTACTGATGATGATTAGATTGTTAAGCGACTGCATTTCAACCATATATTATCACTATCAAAAAATCCGAAATGAAAAACTAATAACATTCAATATAAAAATTTTTGTGCACGTATAATATTATAATAATATACATACCTTGATAATGATTTCGAACATCATTAACTATTTCAAAATTATATTTGCTTTCAGATGTATCTAAAGAAACATGAAAAATATTTTAAACTTGGTAAATTATAACTCAATACACATAAACTAGTGAGTGAACATATCATTCAACACAAATATATGGCAGAAAATTACATAATTAATGGTACAAAAAATTACACTCATACTTGCACATATCCCTCCAACTTTCCCCAAAAAGATTATGCAAATTGTATACAATGGGAACCTGGAACCATTTGATATGCAAAAGAATATTTGTTTTAAATAAGTTTTCATATAAAAATTACCCAGGATTATACATAACATGAAATCAGATTAAGTCGTGGATGATTTAGTAACAGAAATACGTGTACTAAAATACTATGAAAAAATAAATGCATACTTTCTTATTATTTATACCACCCATGAAAGTCACTAAAACATTGGCAACTTTGTGAATTGGTAAAAAACATCTGTTTGGCTATTTTTATATCTCCACATACACATAACAATAAAAAAAGCACTTTATTAGAAATTTTATGTGGGGGGGGGGAAGTCTACACAGTCAAAAGTTACTTTTTACAGCATGTGAATACTGTTTAGTGAAATGATCCTAAAATAAAAAAGAACTTAATTAAATCACCAGAAAACACTAAGAAATTAAATGTAGAAATTGTGTACTCATTTGAATAGCTACATATAAAATTACATTTAACCCCCCCAAAACACTTTGCTAAAATATATTATCAATTTCACATTACCATCTTAATGCAGGTAACATATTGCTTTGAATAAAGAACACTGGGACGATTGATTTAAAATATGCATGTGCAAGAAATCACCTAAGTTACAACTCTTACTGACATCTGACAACAATGTGATTTTTATTTCCTTTTGTTTGCATATAAATATGATTTTAATAAGTAAAGAATTTTTGCTTTGGAGATTTTAAAACACAGTAAATGTAAATGAACAAAGAATATGCATTGAATTTTGTTTACATAATGAAATTTCTAGTATAAAAATGTTCCAATGTTGTAAGAAGCTTAGGAAAACACTTTATCAGGAGGTATAAGATGTTTAAGAAAGAAAAAGAATGCATGACAGATGAATCATACTTCAGTAGACCACCCATTTCAACAAATAACATGTTGAACAAATCAAAGATTTAAAACAATTGCTATTTGATAATTAGGGATATCATTGAATGAGTTCTTATATTATTTGGATTTAATAATGCAATACTGAAAGATCACCTGAGCTTGCAGCAAGTTGCACCTTGAGTCATTCCAAAAATACTCGATTAAAAAAAAAAAAACCCATTGTGTTCTGTGATTGGAACTTTTCTTATAGTTGTAGTTCTTACTTGCTTGGGCACGGGTTTCGCTACAAATGCTGAAATTTTTAGAACTGTTATGAGAAAGAGGCACTTCCTTTATTTTAATGCCAAAATGCTAACCAGTATTTTAAACCTCGATTTACGTACTTTTAATATATTGCCTTAATTTCATCAACATATTTCAAAATGCTTATACTTTCTTAAAGATGTCACAAAAAGTATTCTAGGCCATATACATACACTAAAGAGCCATTACATTATGGCCAATCTGTTAATAACACATTTTTAACATAGGGCCACATTTAGCCCTCAAAACTGCCAGCACCCAGCATGGCATTAACTCCGAAAGCTCCTGATATATAGTCTGAGGTATCTGGTACTAAATGCTCACCAACTGGTCCTGCAATTCCCACACATTGTGAGGGGGGTAGCAGGGCAGCACGAATTTGTTTTTCCAGATGGGACCACAAATGCTCTATTGGATTAATGTCAGGTGAATTTGGAGGCCAAGACATGACTTGAAAGTCACTGGAATGTTCCCCGAAAAACTCCCTGACAATTCGACCCTTATTACATGGCGCATTATCTGTTGGTAAACATCATCTCCCGCCAGACGTACTGTTGTCATTAATCGGTGAATCTGGTCTGCAACAATGTTCACGTAGTGCACAGATGTCAGGAATTATATGGGGATTATGTATCCTAATATGCTCCATGAAAACATTGCCCACACCATAGTACCTCCCCCAACGGCTTGTCTCTGTCAAATTGTTCATCTGGAAGCCAGGGTTTCATTTGAAAATCAGTGTATTAGCACATGCCCATTGATGTGATGAACCAGAAAACATGATTTGTTGGACCATGCAATTTCCTCCATTCTTCTGCTGTCCAATTTCGATGTGTCTTGGACCACTGCAAATGCAGCTGGGGCGACGACATGCTGTCAGTGCACGGACATGCTTCAGCCTCCGGGTGCACAGGCCCATACGCAGCAATGTACGCTGCACAGTGTGTTGAGAAACACAGTCTGGGTCTCCACTGTTGTAGCTCTTTGGTCATGGCGAACAAAGAGTAGCAATCTCCGCTTTCCTCTGGAATCAATGAGCTGTTGATGACACACCGCTGACTGGTGATTTGTTGTTTCACTACATATACACCACTTTCGATATATACACTCATAACAACTGCATGTGAACAGCCCACTAAACACGTCATTTCTGATACTGATGTTCCCAGTCACCGAGCTATAACGTTTTGACCTTTACCAAAATCTGATAAATCAGCTTCTTTTCCCATTATGTTGCTAAATGCATAGCCACTTTATATACTCCAACAACAGTTGCGCATGTGCAAAGGTTTTGTTCCTGGGTGAGCCCATTGTTATAGATGGAGGGTGGTCAGAATGCTATGGCTCTTCAGTGTATACGTGGCTTTGCTGGTCAAAGGGTTAATAGGATCTGACATCGAATATCGTATGTTATTGGGGGGGACTTTGCCTCCACCAACACGTTGTTTTATTTCCAAAATACAAATAGGATCCTAAAAAATATAATGGAACAGGACACCAACGAAAAACAGGAAGGAAACATGAGTCCAACAAAGTCGCTGCATGGCACCACTGCTGCTGCTTAGAGGCTATATGGTTAACATCTACTGACTGTCTGTTATTGGTCTGTCTGCAATCTGTTAATCATCTGCAGTAGCCAACGGTAAAAATACAGCTTTTATATCTTGACTATCTCCACTTCTTCTTCTTCTCTTCAACTGCACTACAACCTACCACAGGTCAAGGCCGCCTCAATAAGCTTCCTCCAATGGTATCTGATTAGTCGCTATGGCCCGCAAATTATTCTTAAATCCTTCAGCTTTGGACCCTACACAGTCTATCCATCTTTCGAGAGGTTTCCCTTTTTTCCTGGTACGCTTCACACTTGAAAAGATCACCTTTTTTAACAAGGCTCAATTATCACATCAAAAGATGTTCAAGCCACCTGATAGGATAAGATGACTATTTCCACTACAAAGGGAAAATTCTCATCATGCAACTTTTCTGACCACATGAAGAATCACAAAATTCTGCTGCTGAAGATAATACATGAAATTTTCTTGTATTCGAACTTGAAGCTTCCCTTTTTTAACATGAACTGGTCATTTAGAGAGGAGGAAATTCTTTCTAGGTACTTATCCATGTAAGCCATTCTATTTGATGCATTTTTTTGGGGTCGTATTTTCTCGGTTATATTGCCAGTTCAGCTTTTCCCTAGCAATAACTGGCTTTATAATTCTTATTTATGCAACCACCTTTTTCATTTAATAATATTATTTTACTTCAAAGGATTTCAAGATCTGGGATCTGCCAAGAGATTAACAAACAGCTACTCCATTTCTTAAAGGAAAAAGTACTATTCACAAAAAAAGACAGTGTTTGAATAACTAACTCATACTATACTGGTTATCATAAATTAAGGAAAAATCGCAAAAATCACAATTACTGAAAAAGTTACGCGTAGAATTTTATGAAACTTACCTACAATATACAACACATAGTAAGGTATCAAAAAACATAAAAAGAAATTACCATACAATTATGGTAGTATAGAAATTAGCACATGTATAAAATGAACAAATCGAAGGTGCCAGTTTGCTATAGGAAAAGTAAATTCAACATGGAATATGATCGCCTCAAGAAGCAATACAGAAAATGCAGCGATGTGGGATGCTTTCAATTATGCGGTCTATCAGTTCCATAGGTAGTGAGAGCCATTGCTCTCGCAATGCAGTTGCAAGTGCGGCAAGGGTCTGAGGCAGCGGATTGAGAGCAGCTAGATGTCTCCCTAAAGCATTTCAAATGTGCCCGATAGGATTCAAGACCGGAGATCCAGCTGGCCACTAAATGCGCATAATTGTTTCCTGTTGAAGATAATCGTCTACAATGTGAGCCCTGTGCGGTCTTGCATTATCGTCATGCAACAGGAAAGCATCACCTATTGCCCGGCCAAAATGGGCACACATAAGCATCAAGGATATCATCTCTATAAACCTGAGCATTCACAGTTCCCCTTTAAAGACATCGAGGTCTGTATGTCCACCCAAAGAGATGCCACCCCAAACACAGACATTGCCTCTTCCGTAAGCATCTCTTTCACAGATGTTAGACGGACGATAACGGATTCCGGGTTCTCTCCATATCAAATAACGCCTACTATCGCTTTCTAGACTAAACCTGAACTCATCGGGTAAAGAGAACAGCCCTCCATTGATCAGGCGCCCAGTGGACATGTTGTCGTGCCCACTGCAAACGGTCCCTCGTATGGCATGACATGAGCAGCACGCAAATGGCTGGTCACCTTGCATACACACCACCTTCGTGAAGCTTTCTATGCACAGTTAACATTGACACCAACCTTCCGGTGGCTGCAGCAAGGGAGGATCTAAGAAGAGTCGGAGGAGCGGTTCTATTCCTGCGTGCACACAGTGTCAAATATTGGTCATTGGCACTCGTAGCAGTTGGGTGTCCTTGGCTGAACCTCCTAGACGATGAGTCTGTGGTTTGAAATTGCCTCCAAAGTCTATGAACCACAGAAGGACTCACATTTAGTCATCTGACCACTTGTGTTTGACTTTGTCCTGCCTCTAGTCTCCCAATGGCTCTCCATAGTAGTTCTGCAGGCAAATGATGCTTGCAGGTCATTGTTACGAATTGGCTATCTCAGATTTGTGATGTCACTATCACAGTGAAATATGTGGGCTTGTTCTCAAACATGGACTTTTATGCTCCTTGCAGATGACGTATTCCGAGTGCAGCGCCACTAATTTGCATATTGCAGTTTTACTCAACTACTCTTACTTGGCAACATATTCAAATTTCAAATGGTTTGGCTTATTTTTGAAGGAGTTATCGCTATTTTTGTGATTTTTCCTTAATTTATGATAACCAGTGTATTAAAATATTAAAAGTTAATGTCTATAACTACTACAGCTACTTTGCGAATTACAGCTTCATATAAATCACAAAGTAATGACTGACGGGAAAAATTACATACAGGACATATGTGCTAGTCCTTGTTATCTCATCCTAATGTTAAAATTGGTGGATGCAGGAAATTATGGAAATTGACAAATAAACAAAAAGAAAAAAAAATACAGGCTGTGTTCTTCTACATGGGGAATTTTGGGAGACTGTGTCATGGAACTAGAGAATTGTATTCCCTTGTCACTGTTTCTGGTCATTCCATGCAAATGTTAACGGCTGTAATAAAGGAGAATGTTGTGGATAAAACTATTACATTTTCTTACTGCAGGAATGGAAACATTTTACAATAAATAGATTACTAATAGAAATATAAAAAAGGGAGTAAATTAGCAAAAATAAAACAAAAATGCTTCAGGGAAAACATCTAACATGAAGCCAGAAGGTGAAAGAAATGAAATAAGCCAAAAAGAATGATATGGTTTAATGGAAAAGAATTGCTTTCTCAAGATTAATCATTTTAAAAATACATTATTCCAGTGTTAAAACATGGATCTACATTTTTGTCACAGAAGAAACTCTACAGTATAGTGTATGGTACTCAAAAGGTGATGCAAAACCAAAAAGTTCTTAAAACTGTTTACTAAGAAAATCTGCTTTAATCCTCAAAGAAATTAAGGAACACAATTTTAATACATGCTTTGAGGATTATTTTGAAGGAAATGTAATAAATGTTGACCAAAATATTGAAACCGTATGTTTTATGGAATCATTCTCGATACATTTCATTCACAATAGTATTCGTAATTTTCATTTCAAATTAAATAATTTGCTGTTTAAGATTTTAAAATTTATTTCAAAGCATATATATGAAAATGAATAATTACAATGAAAAAAAAATGCCAAATATAGAATTAAATTTCAACCATCAAACTATACTGCAAGCTTTAAAAAAAGATGGAAACAAAACCAATGATAACATATAACAATGGCTATTAAAAATGATTTACGTACGATAACTGTAACTCAGGAAATAAAATATTTACTATGTCAATTTTTTAAACAAAGCAGCAACTCATGGGATGATAAATTTTACTTTAATCAAAATTGCATCCACCCCTTTCACATGCATATAGGTGGCATTTAATTAATTTTTTTCCCTCAATTCTTCATCATATATGCACCCCATTAATGACATCACTTATCAGCAGAATATCTCCGCTATAAAAATGATGCAATATAAAGGCATTCAATATATATAAATTAAAGAAAAACCCTATATTGCAAATTTTACATTTTTCACTCAATATGGATTTCTTCACTCTAAGAACATGCAGAAGTGATAAATCTGGTTTTAGAAACACATCAATATCTAAATAATCAGACAAAAATTTTTGGTTTAAAATAATCCATAATGAATATAAAAAAAAAGATGCCCATAAGAATTATATCTTGATGTCCTGACTAAAGACGGTACTTCAATGACTCTGACCACTGGCCCCTTGACCTTTTTGAAGATCTGCTCAAGAATTAAATCTATTGTTGCCTCTTCCTGGCATTCTCCTTCAGGTCATAATTAATATTTGGCAGCCAGCCTGGAGGTGCAATTGCTTTTGGGGGTAATCATGCTCAGCAGACTACTTTGATGAGGCTCCTAAGGGGATACTTGAAATGCCTTAAATTTGACCAGGAAAATAAGATCTACCCGGTCTGTAGGAAATGTAATACTGATTATTTCACTCCTGGACATTTTCTCACCTGTTTGGGACTTGTAAAAGAGGAAAAGATCTAGCTTTGTATTGGGAATATTAACAGCTCTTGGACTCACGGATCTGGCCTAACCTAATGGCTATCAGCAACAACATAATTATATCTTATTCTTATACAAAGAAGCAATTATTTAATTTATGGAAAATACAAGGGTTATTTGCCTGAGCTCCCTTCTAATTTTGATTGATGGAAATTGAAGATCACAAACTTCCTCCCCTTTTTTGGTCTTCAAGTTCTCAAACAGACATAAACAGCAATAGATAATGTCTCAAGGAAGCCAGGAAGTCACTAGTTTCACAAATTTCAGTGCCTCATTTGTGATTTGAATCCAGGTGCTATCCAGGCAGTGAACCTCTGTTAAAATTCATATTATTTGAGGCAGCTTTTAATATAAAGGTGCACGGAGTCTGTTTTTTAACATATTCTTCTGATATTCCTAAACATTAAATGCATATTTTTAAACTAATACAAATGCTACATATTCTTTAAGATTTTTACAAATCAACTAATTACAGAAATAAATTAAATGAGTTTTAATGAAATTATACTTTATGTATTGAATAACAGCTTGGCTTTTTATAACTAGCAGTAACAGCAATAAAAATGACACAGAACAAAGAATTTAAGAAATTTTTTAAAAATTACCAATCGTTGATCCATCAATAAGTCCATGAACATAAAGAACTAGCTTTGATAAAGCTATTAAAGTATCTATATGACCATCCTGCAAATATTTTAAAAGTCTTGAAGGTCCGGGAGCTTGAACAGGAAACTGAAATGAAGTTTTTGCGTATCTTTCAATAAATGCAAATACAAAGAAATAGCATATAAGTCATATTTTATTTACCTCACATACATCACACACACAAAAAAAAGCACATCACATCTACTCAGAATTTGTAAGGTGGGTATGCAGTGACAGACAATGTGAATGACTGATGTACAAATTATACATGCAGTTTATGCCAGTTCAAAAAGATTCAAACGATATGACTGCATAAATTATTTTCCTAGGTAATGGCTTGAAATTCTCAACCTGTATTGAGAGAAGTTGGATAATGATTTGAATTCTGAGTCACAATTTAGGTATCAAAATCACTTATTTAAATTCACTGCTACTTTAGTTTGCATGAAAATTAAACCGAAAAACTTTGAATTTCATGCAAATTTCTGTTATTTGAATTTGTTTATTTGACATAATATTAAATGAAATAATAATAAAAAAAAAACCTTTTCCCGTATTTTCCCACATTAATATGCCAAGTTAAAAGGATTCATAAAAACAGCTTTTATGACGTATATATATATAAAATTATCTATGCTGCAAAATAACTAAGAGACAGAAAATAGAAAATTATGCATCTTAGAAAATAGGTGTATGCCACTTAAAAACTGAATGTCAACAAACCAAAAATCATTCACATGAATTGGTTTCACAGTAAGTTCTTGTTGATAACATTTGATTTCCTGAGCATTTAGTTCAAACAGTATGCTCTTTTGTAGCATCTTAAACTCTGTTTAAAATTAGAATTTTATTTAGCTGCTTTTTTGCAAATCTTGGTACAAATGTTAACAAATTTCATAAAAATGAGCATTACATTGTTTCAAGGCAATGGGGAAGCCTACAAACAGCAAGAAGGTCTCTTTATGGGAATATGAATGCCACCCATTTTGGATGAAATTTATCTTTAACATGTAGAAAATTTTTTCTTCACTAATTTCAGAATTAATAACTGCATTCAATTTGTGGATATTCTTAGCTTCTTAAGAACCGGTAATACTCTTTGCACTATGGTATACCAAATGCTAACTAAGAACCAAATAGTTCCATATGATTCTTTTTTATTTCATCCCTATTAAGTGCTAAAAAAAATTGGCAGATGCAGGAGATAATGACTGATGGTACAGGATCAATTGCAACCATCTTGTCACACCACTCCACAAGACAGGCATATTGTGCACATGGCACTGACAGAGCACACTACAGCATCCACAATCATATCACAATGTATGAAGTCTATAACACAACAATCAGTTCCTGCATGAACAACATGATGTCTTTTACAGTGCAGTGGATTATCCACTGCATAGGTGTCCATTGCTTTACTTACCTTTAAACCACAGGCGTTTGCAATAGTGCACTGAATGGTGGAGATGGACATCCGAATGCCATGATATTACGTTTTCGGCAAATCATGCTTCTGCCTGCAGTACCACAATGGTCAGATTAGAGTTTGGTGATACTATGCAGAAAGGTTGCATGACTATTGCATTATCATATAGGTCCTGCACTCAGTGTTATGGTGCAGGGTGGTACTGGATTACAGTGACACACCCCTAGTATACATTACTGATACACTTATCAGCCAATGCTATATCTCAGGTTTTGCAGCTTGTTTTCCTTCTTTAACTTCAAGATTTACATATGGCCACATTTCAGGAGGACAATTCACGACTACATGTTGAACATAATGTTTAAGCATTCTTCTTAGCTAACCATACTGCATTATTCCTTGGCCTGCCTGTTCTCCAGATCTATTACACAATGAACATGTATGGTCAATGACATGTCACACTCAGGAGTATACCAGAGAATGTGGCTATGTGTGGAAGCAGCATGGGCTGCCATTCCTCAACACATACAAATACAAAGCTTCTTTCACTCAATCCTGCAGCATGTAGCAGTGGTTATTGACAAATGTGAAGGTAATTCTCCTTATTGATTTTTTCATTTCCCTCACTTCAAAGAACGCTGTATTTCGAATAAATTAACATTGATACTATGTGCAATCTCTAAAATAAATTTGGCTTTGATATCTCTTTTCCTTCTTCATGCTGCATTTTGGAAGGCTAGCAGTGTCTATTAGTACATAATTTTTGCCAGATCCACAGATTTTTATAGCCTTCTACTTCATGTAAAAGCATATACATTACGGAATATGATTCACATATTGTGCAGTAATAAACCTTTTCTCTTTGAAACCACCCCCTTCTTGAATGATAATCAAAATTTTTTTTTATATATAGCATAAAAGACTGAATACCTGGCAATGAACTTACTGGAATATTTTAAAATTTTAGATTCACCCTGAAAAATTAAGCAAATGAGAGACTTATAAAACACATATAGGGCTAGGAAAAATGAAAATTGTCACCAAACAGTGTGATTTACTGCCAGTAATGAATAAGTCTGATGCCATAAGACACTCATAAAATCTTTAATCTGGTTTTATGTAAACCCGGTTAATTCTCGATATGGTTTAGTTTCTGTGAAGAAGGATATACATTAACAGCTCCGTATTTGTTTTTCTCTCATATTTGAAATAAAAATGATCAATATTTGATGTGATAAATATTTTCAAACTTCTGAGATCCTGGCATAAAAAAAAGTGTGTTAGCACAGGGCACGGTACAAAACATCATTTAAAAATGGATAAACAACTTTCATTAAGTAACATGAAAAATTGTGACAAACAATTTCAATTTTCAATGTGCTATATATATAACTTGTATAGCTTGAATCAAACTTCTGCGAGAATAAAAAGCGCAAGTTTAGTACACTATCTGTTGAATTTCATGGTTGATGGGATTTTAACTAGTCAGATCAAACGTTTTACTTTCGTATTTTTAAGGCCTATGAAAATATGCTTGTATTTATGCCTGTTTTTTTTGGGGGGGGGAGGGAAGGAATCTTGCATAACGTTAAATGTAGAATTTTGATATTCAAACTCATAACAAATAAGATACCTGTTTTTATAACTTTAGAAATTTCTTCTTTCATTCATTTCACTTTTTAACATCAAAATTGTATTTTTTGCAAGCTCAACCATCTGGAATCCTCACATATCAACCATTTGGAATTTTCAAAATTTTCCAGATAACTGAGCTTTTACCACAT
Organism: Stegodyphus mimosarum; assembly: GCA_000611955.2. NCBI lineage: Eukaryota > Metazoa > Arthropoda > Arachnida > Araneae > Eresidae > Stegodyphus > Stegodyphus mimosarum. The sequence goes on along the minus strand of KK116545.1, from coordinate 94,837 downwards.
TGATTATTTTTACATAAGTATTTACCTAAATGATTCAAATGTTTAAGTTCACCAAATACAGTACTTACACAATAAATTAGATAATTAAAACTAACTGAACAGTTAAAAAGTGTTCTTTAACTTACAATTTCAGATACCATATTTTCTTTGTCAATTGATGTAACAGTGTCTTTCATTGAAGCAATAAGGTCACTGAGAATATCTACCATACTTCGCTTCTCTCCATTGGAAATATTATTTTCTACGGCGTTATTTACATGCGATGACTTAGTAAGGTAAAAGGAAGCTGCTACTATTCTAACTACTAAATTTCGAATTTTTAGCCACCAAATCTGAAACAAAAAAAGAATTACATGATTATTAAGCACTACTATTATAAAGCAAGTAAAAAGAAATGATAATTAAATACCTGATCTTGAAAAGACTTTTTAATTTGCTCTCCTATTATGTTTCTACGAAAAGAGAAAAGACGTTTTTCAATTGCATGTAATAAATCTCTCTCTTTTTTTTTACAATAAGTATTTAAAAATTTATCAAGAAAACATTTGAATAAATTTAAAGAATTCATAAACAACCAAATTTCACAAGCAGAATGAAAAGATCAATCTTTAAACATGATAACTTAAAATAGTATTTAATTCAAAATAGCACTCTGAGGGTAATCATAAATTACATAAATTATTTTATGGAAAATAATTGATGCTATTAAATCTTTGTTATTAAATTTTGTAATTATGAATGATCTACAGCTTGTCTGATCATTTGGAATGAAGTGTTAATTCTATTCTGTCTGCTTAGTATAAAAAAAAAAAATTTCACCTAATTGCTCATCATCATACAAACTGCATCTTTAATTCCTTGGCTACATAAATTCACAGATATAGAACAATCATAGAAAATTATACAACAATCTAAATATGGTGCCAAGGAAATTAAAAAAGTAAAAATGTAATTTATTTATTACTAGTTGTCAAAGTTCATGTGCTCTGGAACAGAAATAATCTCTTGTACTATATAGATATATTATAGTTGCCAACTTTAAAATATTAAAAAAAGGGGGGGAAGGTTTACACAGCATGGCAACAGCATTTTCAAAGGAACTCCAGACTGACTTAAATTCAATTTATAACATATGGTTCAAGTTATTGAACTAACTATAATTCAACTCAGATGTGAAATACATTAGTATTTAATTAGATATTCTAAACTTTATGTTCTTTAGATGATTTCACTTTGTAGTTTTCTTACACTTTTACACCAAGAAAATCCGCAGCAAGAAAGGAAAGCTTTCATTTGTCAAAGTACTTTTATATACAATGAAAATAAAATTAATAATTAATGTATATAGTATTTGCATGGATAAACTTAGTAATGTACTTTTTATTGAAGTAAACAAAATTTAATGCAAATGTTAACTAATTAAACATTATGTCTACAGACATAATGTTTAAGACAACTCAGATCAAATGAAGTTTAATAAGGCAAAGATCAATAAAATATAAGAAGGAAAAAAGTATAATTAAGATGAAATCAAACTTAACATGAAAAATTATTCGGAAAATCATTAAAGCTGAGGGAATGGAATTTACCTAATTTAAGTTTCACAAATTCAATAAATTTCATTTATTGCTGGGGAATATTTTCCTTAACAAAGGCTAAAAATTAAAAAAAAAGGAGATTCGATAGCTATGAATATATATAAAGTAGATCTCCCATTAATATTATTTTGGGTTTCAGTTGATAATACCTTATCAAAGTTGAAATCAGCCGAGGATAAGGATAATTAAATAAAAATGATTAAAGAATTACTTAAAATTTCTAGATTAAAAAATTGTTTAAAATTATTGTGGCAAAAATGGAATTTTTAGCCCAAACCAGCATTAGCCCAGAAGAGCTATTTGTCTCAAATTATCACTTTTTAAATTGTTGCCACCAAATATTATCACCCTGTATTATATTTAAACACATTAAATAATGAAGAATCTGCATGAATGTATGTATGTTTCTCACACTGTGAAAAAAAGACAGTACCTAGAACCATCAAATTTCGAATAACGCAGTCCTCCACCCGAACATGGGCACCCAGAAGCCCGAATTTTGAATTTCTTTTATTATCTATTTCCTATTTTGTGAAACTTTAACACATTTTTTATTAACAAATTCAACAACTTCAAAGCCAGCAGGAACAACACTGCATAAAAAACAACATTTTTATCTCCAGCGTGCGAGACTGTCTATCGGAAATTCTACAGATATGTTGTTTTAAATATTTTGTGATATTACTGTTGAATTGAATTTTATGTGGTTTAAGTGCAAAGAAAATGGTATTTAATAAATTAAGGTGATACACAAAACATTAAAAAACACACCTTTAGGCGCAATATAAAATCTTAAAGCTTTCAGATTTTAGCCCAAAGGACTATTAGTCTCAAAATAGCATTTTGTGCTGTTTCACAATAAACAGTGAATCACTTTTAAAACTGTTGCAAACATTATCCCCCTGTATTATATTTAAAGAAATTAATAAATACTGAAGAATCTGCATGAATGTAAGTATGTTTTTCACATTGTGAAAAAACAATTTGTACATAGAGCCATTAAATTTTGAATAACATAATCCTAACCCAAACATGGGCACCTAGACGCCCGAATTTTGAATTTGTTTTATTATCTATTTCATATTTTGCAAAACTTTAATGACTTTTTGATTAACAAAATCAAATATTTCAAAGTGAGCTACGGCAACACTGTATGGAAAAACATTTTTATCTTCAGCGAGCGAGACTGTCTATCAGAAATTCTAAAGGTATGCTGTTTTTAAATACTTTGTGATATTGCTGTTGAATTGAATTTTATGTGGTTTAAGTGAAAAGAACATGACATTTAATAAATAAAGGTAACACACAAAACAAAAGCATCAGCATAATATTTGTAAATTTTGCAGGACTAGTTTTGATGGTTTAACTATAGAACCACCTTCCTCAGCTGCCTCTAAGTGCAAATGAACAAGATAAGATAAGATTGGTTGGAAAGAAGTTAAGCTACTGGCGCTATTTATTGGTGAAACACGAAAACATAATTTCCTTAAAGACTGAAAACCTTCCTTAAAGGTAAAGATGGATTGGAATCAGGACGTTAACAAAACACAGATATTAGTTTTTAACGTGAAACACCTCTAGAAAATCTAATTCCCCAATGGAAGATGTTTTTTAGATAATTTTGGCTGCAGAAAAATCGAAAATGTGATTTTCTAACCAAAAGTGCTGGGCAACAGAAGATTTCTGCGTTCGCTTTTTCCTAACATACGCCTCATGTTCTCTAATGTGAAATTTTAAGGTTCTCTTAGTTTGACCAATACAAATTAAACCACATTGGCAAGGAAGTCCTTAAATACCCCAGGAATTCATACATTCAGAATGGGGCCCTTAAGTATGGAACTGGAAACTTTTTTGATAGGAGGAAAAAAACAACCCAAAAGTTGAATTTCTGTAAAATATGTGCAATTTTATAGCTAACTGATGGATCTTTTATAGTTGATACATTGGTTAGCCCACAGTAGATCTTAGTAATTATATTTGGTCATTATATTGAGTCATTCAGTATTGATGCATTTACTAAATTTGTATGGAATTTTCCTAAAAAGTCCACAACACTGATGGAGTTATAGCTAACTTGGAGTCCTTCCCAAATAATCTCGGATAGAGATTACATTCAGCGAATTTGCTGATTATTGTTTTAAATAGAACACTAAGCAGTACTACCGGCCTGCTTAGAGCCAACAATCAAGTTGAATGTATCAATCTGTCTATCATATCAGTTCTTTCAAAGTTATCTTTAGAAAATCCAACTCAATCATGCAAACATACAAATGAACTGCAGAAGACAATTAACTCAACTCTTTGAATTGCTGTTTAGTACAAAGATGAGTGCTAAAGGTACTGACAAGTTGACTGAAATGACTGACGCTGAATTTCAAACGAATTTCGAAGCTAAAACTTAGAAAACATGCGATGCAACAGTTATCTAAAATTCAAAAAGGAAACACGGAAACATACAATTTAAGAAGAGAACCATGATCTTGCAAAATCCAAGGTTTGGTAGCTATACAAAGAACACAGTTTGGGGCACATTTGAAATTAAAATGAAATATCTTGGACCATACAGAGTAACTAAAAGTTAAAGAAGGGAACACATACGATGCAGTCAAAGAAAGAAATCGCTGTGGTCCCAACTACATGACAACGTGCGCTGACTCTCTAAAACCATGGAATAATTGCTAAAACTACTATAGAGAAAAGAAGATTCAAGAAAATTTTAAAGAATTAATTGCATATTTTCTGTATAAAAATGAAAACTAAAAAGAAGCTTATGATGAAAGGAAAGATGTATAAAGACAAATGAAAAAGTTTGATGTAGTTGAAAAAGTAAGATGAAAAAACTGTGGTTAAAGACATTAACTACTGTTTCTACGGCAAATGAAGCCTGAAGGTGATTTTCTCATTTTGTTATTCTTGAAGCTGAAAGACGATCAAGGACTCTAAAAACATTTAACCTTCATTTTTAGACAATTGCTATTATATTTTCTTTGCTTTCGGCTTTTTTTGGGGGGGGGGTCTTTGGTTTTGCCTGGAGGACCAAATGAGTGCAGGAGGGCCGAGAGAATGTGGTGCCTATGTTAAATGCCAGAATGCAGTAAGCTGCACCTTGTGAAAATTCTCTCTGACATGTTCAGCTTGCAGTTCAAGTAGAGATGTAATGAAAGAAAGATAATGATTGAATTCTATTAAAGAACTGTTATTTTTGTTAAAGGTTTATTGTATTTGTGAAAACTATGAACATGTTTTAATGTAAATTAAATGTGTTGTCTGATATAAAGAAACTTTGTTGTGTGGGTGTAGATATTTCAACCACCTACACAACAAAGTACTATAAATAAATTTACTTTTCATAGAATTATACTCAAAATTCTTGATTACCAAAAAATAATCAAATTCTTATTTCTTATTATTAATAAGAAGCCTACTAACAAACTATTTGAAATCGGATATTTAAATTACATGCAGTAAAAAACATAAATTTCACATGCATTCTGCCATCGCACATCAAATCCAGGATAAAATTTTTTCTGTTTTATATCTACAGACTACTAATCAGAGAAGACTGATCTCTCAACATAATTTACTACAGTGCTATTTTAGAATAAGCACTTCAAGACCATTTTCCCACTTGCTCTGTCTGGTAAACATGTAATGACAATTGTGGAAGTTCTCAAATCACCATTGTGAAAGTCCTCCTCATGTCCTCTAATTAGCTAAAATCTCTTTTGTGTGGTGATGACAGCACACACTCTGACTGTACATGAGAGGAGAATAGTTATGACCTTGAAGTGCCTATTTTAAAGTAAAACACTATAAAAAGGTAGAAAGAGAAAACATACTTTTCCTTTTCATTTTGCATCCTATATATTAACACATCACGATTATCAGTTAAATCCTCAGTAGGTCTGTGATCTAAAACAAAGAAGAATAATTAAATCTCGATATAGTTTAGAGAATATTATCATAAACAAATAATTTTCCATACTAACCTTTTTCAGGATCAATTTCCATACTTGATATTGTTTTTTCTGTTTCTTGGTAACTATAAAATAAATAGGAATTTTAAACATTTGAATGCACTACTTTTAGTCAATACACTGCAAAATTTGTGTCTTGACTCGCATAAGAATATACGATTTTTAAATTTACAAATTAGTAACAGTAAATTCTAAACTGATCAATCACAACTTTCTGATTAATAGAATTACATCACACCAGTTCCAAAGCATATTTTGCAGTCTTTTTTTCCTCCTCCACTTACCAAAAGAAAAGTGTTTATTAAAGTTTACTGTGGTCAGTATTCAAAGTATTTCAAAAATCTTTTAATTTCTGCGAAGGAAATAATAAAAGCCTAAGATTTCTCAGAATACGAAAAGGTTATTATACAATTAAAACCTAGTTAGTTTGATAGCTCCTAAAGGAACCTATTACAGCGGACATTGTAACTTAGTCTTTGAATTTTCTGGAAACATAACTGCTGAGAAAATAATGCTAAAATATATTTCCACTGATTTGAAAATTCTTGATTTTTTCTTATAAATGCTATTAAATTTATAAACTGACTGAAGCAAAGAAATATTTACAACTCTTTCATTACAGTTGCAGCAAATTAGATTTAGCATCACAGAGGTAGATAGCAATTAAGACAAAAGTATGTCTTTTTACTTCTAAAGGCATCTTCTAATATTCTCCTTTCCATAAATCAAGTTTCTTTAAGCTCACACCATTTTAATCCTTTGCCAAGCACTTTCCTCAACAGACAAACTGCTACTTCTTGTGCTTATGACACTGACAACTTAGAGAAATCAAAAAGAAATAAGCTTACATGCTGACCATCAAAATTAAAAGATAATTGTAAAAGTGATACTAATGGCACAAAGACCCATTAAGATTTCACTAGAGTTTCATTTATAATAGTTATAGACTACTGATCACAATATCTACCGCTGCGCAGGAAATCTGCATGGAAAATAAGAAAATATAATGAATGTAATTTAACTGTAAAAATGTTTAACATCATGCAGATACCCTAGTTAAACATATAGTTGTAAGTTTGGATGAAGCCAGATATTGATAATCATATCTGAAAGATAGTTTAGATGACGGTCTAAAGTGGCTAGTGTTTAATACATCAGAAGCAATTTCAAAACAGTTGGATTTCATAAAAGAGCTGAATATTCTCAAAGCATGATTTAAAAAATATGAAACTACTTAAGTACTTTTAAAGCATGAAAACAATTAGTTGACTTACTACTTAAGAAAGTTCAGAGGTAAAAAAGTGCAGAAGATGAAGCCCATTATTTAGTATCCCTGGAAAAGAGAAGACATGAAACAATCCAGTAGCTGACTAGAGATTTCTCATCAGCTAAACTCCATAACTGCTTTACTTGCAGAGTCTCGTATGTGTACTTCAGTATAATCACAAAACTTCCATCATACACATGGAACACTGTGTGGCTGTTTTTTATGATCTCCCAGATAAAAAAATTGCCATATGGTAACTATGCCTTTCATGGGTATGCTATGATTGCATGTTTCAAGACTCTCTCTGGATGAACGTATGCTCCAAATCATTATTTAATCTCAATCTGGACTCACCCACAAACAGTATTCAGACCTAGGCATTGTAAATCTATTGACAATGATCACCATCATAAAATGCTCTGCTCTGAAAGATGCATTAAGTGAGATGTAACATAGTCCTTTAATATAATCAGCTACATACAGTACCAAAATAGTTTTGTGTTACATAAAAATTACATATCAATTACTCAAAAAAGCTAAATGAAAATGAAATTTACTGAGCATATTATGTGGCACCATGGTGAGGAAAATGCTAAAAACAATGCCAAACCTGGCATGAAAGTATATTATATGACATTGACAACAAAAATTTTCGCATCTCAGCCAATAAATGACAGTTATTTCCTTTTTCTTTTTAAAATGATGTGAAGTTTTTTTTTTAATTCAAAGGGAATTAACTGATAAGATGGTATTACCAATACCAGCATTAATTACTTTATGCTGAAATACACACAAAAAACTCTGAGTTGAATCAAATAATGAGGAAAATTGCTAATGAAAGTACTACCCACAGTCATTCTTTTAAAAACAACAAGCAAATACTTATCAACACTTTTTCAGCAACCATTAAGTGTTAATTCAATAACCAAATTCTTTTATATAGATACCTAGACAAAAGAAGCATACGCTATCAATATTCAATTTAAATCAGACATTATCTACAGTCTTTTATGCATAATAATATAAATAATGTCTCAATTCTCACTATCTCTCAGAATTTTGATAATTTAAAAAAATGTTAATGATACGCATAACATTTTGTTTTGTTGTTTACAAATGCGGAACTCTGAATTATATGCCATTAGTTCTGGAGCTCTCCAAAAGTTTTCAGCAATATTGCTGTAATTTTGATGATTATTGCATATGATGAAATAGTCAGCATTAAAATTTTGTGTGGACAAACATAAAACAGAAAGAGGAGAATCAGAGCTAAGGTTTGAAGGAAAAATTTATTAAAAGCACTTAAAACTGCAGAAATATGAATATTAATACCAAATTAAAAATAAATATTTATCCAAAACAACTTAAAAAAATAGAAGACAGTTGTGTAAATCAGAATTTCGAAATATTTTGTAGCTAGGAAAAATATAGTCTTTTCATGAGTTTATAAAATTTTTTTTTCATCAGAACATTCTCTAATTTTCTTCAAGGAACATATAGAAAAGAAGAGGCAACACAAATGCATATGCAGGCTAAATACATCCTTTAAATATCTGTTCTAGGACTTCTCACATTCTGTACCCTTGAGATTAGTTGTATTAATAGCACTTTCTACGATACTGTTACAAAATGAATTATAATCTATTGATTTGTATGCTTCCATTATGGCAACTAGGACCCTGACCTTTGTTGATGGATCATAGAGGTGTCTGTAAAATATGTGTGAGTTGATTAAAACTTTAGTGATGCATAAAAGACTGAAGTTGACCATCTGCATACATCTTATATAATGGAAAAGCTTCATCCAGTCCATCAAATTAATGTGAAAAAATCTGCTATTTTTCTGCTGTCCTTTTCCCAACAATGATCAGATCAATTACGCCACAAAAGAAGCAGAAAAATGGTGCACTGAAATAAAGATTTATCTAACATTGCTGCACACTTAATTTATATAGCTTAATTCTTTTTGAGCAACTCACTCTAAGCATCTTCATCACAGCCAATATGTACTATTAGCAACAACAAAAACAACAAATCATTCAGATCACTCATAGCTTCAATTTCTGAACCAGAACTTAACACCTGTATGTAATTCAAGTGCGGGATACCTACTAAAGCTGGGTTGGAAAATTTTTCCTAGATCTTTCATCAATAGACTAAATTCTTTGCTAAGATGGCTAGGTTGTACACAGATATGATACAAAGCTTACTTGAACACTACCTGAAAGTTACTGATACAGAAAGATGCTTATTTTTCTTAATGATCAACTTTTAAAAAACTAAGCATTAATGGTTATGTTCCTATGGCAGCCAAAATCTTCCCAGAAAAACTAATACAATATATTACTTCTAAAATGTTAAAAAAATTTACATTAACAATAAATTACATTACTTAGTTAATAAAAAGGAAGTATTAAGAAAAGGTAAAATACCTTTTTGTTTCCAATAATAAATCTAATATCATTCTTTCAACTGTGGCTATAGCATACTGAAATGAATTATTAACTTGCTCTCTGAACTTAACAAGCTCCGGAATCTAATAAAGGAGGAGGAGGAAAAGGCTTTATTAAGGAATAAAATTATATTTAATGGTTATAAAAGCTACTATAATTTAACAATACTACTACTAAGAAGAATATCATTTTACACATTATACAAATCAAAACATGCAAAAATAAAAAAGTCCCCCCCATTGTACATGATAATTCATTTTATTTCTTTTAAGAAATTTAGGGTTAATGGGACAAATTATGTCAGCAAACAAAATGGGAGAACTGGGTGGCATCAATCCAAGATCATTGTCAAAAAAAAAAAAATCAGATTTTTAAATTACGTCCAAAGGGGTGTTTTTTTTTTTTACGTTTTATGTGTTACATTTACTTGTTAAATATCATGTTCTTCGCACTTAAATCATAAAATTCAGTTCAACATCAATATCGTAAAAGAATTTTAAAATGAGCATATCTTTAGAATTTCTGATACACAGTTCCACGCACTGAATATGAAACAGTCCCCCCCCTCCGTAGAGTATTGCCATTGCTCACTTTTAAATCATTGAGTTTGTTAACCAAAAATTCATTAAAGTTTTGCAAAATATGAAATAGATAATAAACCAAATTCCAAATTTGGCCTTCCAGATGCTCATACATTCACTTTACACCAGTGTTAGTAAATGAATTGCATGCTTTCTACTTGTGCAATAAAACTGCACTTCATGGTTTTATTTTTATAATTATTTTCATTTCAAATTGGGAATGCTGTTCCAAAGATTACTGATTGCCAACATATGGTCTGTAGATCACTAGATGGTACATTAGGATATGAAAAGTGGTTCATGACTGCTGTTTCAAAAAGAAAGGAGAGGGAGTAGGAAGCTTTTCAGAATAGTTCTTTTAGTTAATAGCGATTTTTTGCTTCAAAAGAAATAATAGATGGCAGTACCAATAAATGATATCCTTGTAACCTCATCATTTCTCTGGCAGTCTATCTAATCAAAGTAAAACACATTTGCGATTATTCAGCACCGTCTATACAAACAAAGGCACAGAAAAGGAAATATGATAGCATAACATGATTTGTATCAATGAAGAAATGAGACCTTAGTGCATATTATCTGCTTAGTTTCACATAATGAAACCTGTTATTTTGAAACAGCATGACCACGCATCAGAATTTATCTGATCAACTTACTAAATTCTATACAGACATAAAAGAAAATTTAAAGAAAACTAAGCACAAAAAGACTACATTTTTAGCATCCCAAAACATATTCACCATTTCAATTAAGATTTTATAAGTAACTGCACAGTTAAAAAACCCTATAATATGGCAAAATGTTAATAAATTTTTGTTTCATGAAAGCTGTGGAAGAAATATTGGGAAGGCAAATCAAAATGAAAACAGAAGCAATTCTGCTATCTAATAATAGTGTTGAAGGGCAATTCCTTAATAAAATAAATAAATAAAATAATAATAAATCACCTTACATCATTTTGCAATTTAAAGAAACTACCAATGTTTCATGTGATGCCACCAGCTCATTTTTATCTAATTTTTAGATGATGAAAACATTACAAAAAAGCATTATTACTATTTCAGGAACTTGAAAGAAAACGGATATTATGAATATAGAAAGTATTTCAAGATGCATGATATTATATTGGAAAAGCTTGTCAATTTTTGTATAGATGGAGTTCTTCATGTGTTAAAATTACACTGAGGTTTCCCAAGATAGTGAAATAAAAAACAAGCTCAACACTGATGATGCATAGTTTCACAATGGGAAAGCATCAGCTTTGAAAACGCTGTCAGATGATTTAGATACATAACAAACATTTTAAGTGGTCATTTTTCTCAAAACCAGTGAATTTAATATGCAAATAAAAAAAAGTGTCAATTTTGATTTCCAGAATGAAATGTTATTTTTGTACATAGAAGTTTGTTGTTTTTTAAAAGGATGTTGAAATGCTTGTATAAAATAAAGGCGAAACTAAAAAATTTGTAAGCGAAAAAAAATTAACAATGCTCTGAAGCAATTTTGTAATTCAAATTTCAAGATTTAATAAGGATTCCTCCTCACATATAAATAAGTTTTTATAAGTAGCTTTTAGGTTCACAATATAAAGGTATCATAATAATTTTGCTTGAAGGTTGCTCATTTATTTGTAAAACAGAGCTGCGGATAGATAATTTCAAGTTTACGAAATATTTTGGTCCAGATGCTGAAAACACTTGTTGGTGATGAAAATTATACTTGCATTACAGTGGCAATTAAAACTGAAGCTGTTCATCATCTACAAAATTTTACAGGTGAAATTAACCATTACTTTCCAGAATACTTTAAAACTAAACTGACTGGGAAATTGTTAGAAACCACTTTATTATCAAAATTAATCATTAATCTTGTGAAATTACTTATATTTGTATACAATTTATTGGTCAAATAAGAGATTTTTTAGTCTGCTTTTAAGTAAAAATAATCAATAAATTATTTTCCAAGGAAGTGCTGAAATAACATTTTAAAAAAATAGTTAATAGTAGCAACTCTAATTCTTATTTTAACAAATTCTTATGCTATTAATTAAAACAAAACAAAAAATGAAGCAGGTAATAAATCTGATATATGCAATTACTCATTATATATAAGGAGGCTGAAGATACAGAAAACAGTTTAGTATTGCCAATGGTCAGAGCAGTCCTGATGGTTGGGAATCACAATGATGATAATCTGTTCACTTTAATCACAACAAAATAGACTTAATTTACGGGTAAAAAAAGAATAAGAAAAGACATTAGAATAAGAAAAATAAACATTTCTTTTCACCCTTTCCCTAGGTTTAACATACTACAAATAATTATCACACACTTTTCAGAAAGAAATTGCAACTATTTATGTTTGCAATGACATATTCAAAGGAAAGAACATTATATTTACTTGCACAAATTCGCCTAGCATTTTCAGTGTATGATTTAGAAACTTTTGATTCATAATAATAATGTTAAACGTATGTACAGATAGGAAAGTTTATTGCGTAAGTACAAAGAGAATTTCTGAAGTTATAATTGAGTTTGGAAGATAAAAAGTAAAATAAAAAAATATAATCATGGCTTTTAACATGCTAGTTATTCAAGCAGAATCTTCTTAATCGTAAAACACCATTCCCCTGTCAACATTCAGTATAAAAATTGGGAGGAGGGGAAGCTGAAGGTATGTGAGTAAATATGGCAAACATTAATGTAGTTAAATAAGTAATTTGCAGAATAGAACTTTATAAAACTTCAATAACTTACCTTGGTAAAAGAACCAAATTTATAGCAAGATATTAAATAATCCACGGTCTGTAACAAAATCAATTTATTAATTTAGCTGTGGAGACTTTTTTTGCTGGTTTTACAACATACTGATTTTGAAAAATATTTATGAATTATTCAACAATTTTTTAAACCTCCTTTACCATCAATCTTTAAAACATAGGCTAATAACATTACTAAAAACTGTTTTCATTCATGAAAACATTCAAAGGATTTCTGTTATCAAGCAGTAAACATAAATTGTATACTCCTTTTTAAATATTTACTTCTAAAAAGACAGCTTAAAATAAAATAGCTCATAAAAATATTACAAAAAGTACTCACAATCAGTATATCAGTACATAAAATTATATATAAAATTATTATGCTATTAACTACCTAAAATAATTATATATAAAAAAAAAAAAATACATAATGATTTTAATATGTGCAGCTAGTCCAATTAGCAATTGATAACAACAGAGATGAAGAAATGCATTTATTGTTTAAATTGCTTAGTTTGTTAATCCCTAACAAACAAATTAAATTTGAAAAAAAAAAAAACTTTCCTCAATAGCGACACAAAGAGGCATGGATGATAAAAATGTTTTATTTTGGGCAGTGGCAACATATATCTCTTAAATCACAAAGTTTGTTGATAAAATTTGAAAGACAAATACCTTGTGCTTTGTAGACTGGCAATGTACTTTTTTCTAATTGCCCAGTTTTCTCATTAAATTTGAAACATACATCTTATGTCTTGCCAAGTGGCAACACACTCCCTTTAACTAGCTTAGTTAATCAAAAATATATTAAATTTTCAGAAAAACTTAAATAAATAAAAAACAAATTCAAAATTAGGGCTTTTGAGGTGTACATGTCCAGGTTGAGAGTTATTTACATTCAACATTCCATGGCTCTAGGTGTCCCCATTTTTTCATAATGCAAGGAATATGAAAACATTATTTAATAATATAGATGAATGAAGAGGAACAAAACATACTTACGTCTTTATAATTGCCAGTAAAAAAACGAATACTATTACCCAATATTACACTTGCAGTAGAATAAAAAGCACAACACAGTAATGGTTCAACAATTAAATACCTAAAAGTAAATGTTGTATTTTTATATTTATTCCTAAAAAGTACTATCTTTATAAAAAGGATAGAAAAATCTTTCCTATTACCCTAAAGTTTCTTGCTGGATATGTTTAACATCAATGCTTTCATACATGCCATAACTGGCTCCAACAGCACCTGCAAACAAAGAAAATTATAACACAGAATACTTGTACAGAAAATAAAAAGAAGAAATTTGAATTAGAAATATAAATGCTTTACCAATAATGTTGTACATTTTCAGGAGCAGCAATTTTAGCTGAAAATTTGCTGGAGTACTTTTCAAACTTTGTTCAAGTAAAACAATAACTTGAGCAATCAATCTTTCATCCCCTAAATAAATGAAATTTAGCAGCTTTAAAATACTGATTACATATTCTTCACAGTTATCACTGCAAACTAAAATGCTAATAATTATTAGCGATGCATGATTCTTGATTAATAATCAAAGAAACAAAATAAATGGTGAATTACATTCCTTGAAGGCCCTTCACATTTATCAAAAGTTAATGACTTGAATTCCAATCTATTTTCTCCAAAAGAATTTAAAATTGAAGAATAAATAAGCTTTAAAAGCTTTCCAGATCGATTTTACTTAACAGATAGTAATACAATTGTCAGTCCCTTGTTAAAGAGTCACTATTGATTAAAAAAAAACTGAAAGGTTTCAGCTTTTAAATTACATCCAAAGGGGTGCTTTTTTAATGTTTTGTGTGTTACCTTTATTTATTAAATATAATGTTCTTCACACTTAAACCACAAAATTCAGTTCAACAGCAATAATAATTTTAAAATGAGGATATCTTTAGAATTTCCGATATGCAATTCCGTGCGCTGGAGATAAAAAGGTTCCCCCCCCTGCAGTGTTGCCATTGCTCGCTTTTAAATTGTTGAGTTTGTTAATAAAAAATTCGTTAAAGTTTTATAAAATATGGAATAATAATAAAACAAATTCCAAATTTGGGCTTCCAGATGCCCATATTCGGGTGGAAACGTACGTTATTCAAAATTGGATGGCTCTCAGTACTGTTGCTTTATCACAATGCGAGAAACATATATACATTTATGAAGATTCTTCATTATTTAATTTATTTAAATATAATACAGAGCTGCAATATTTGGTGGCAACAGTTTGAAAAGTGATTCAGACTTTTAATATTTCCAACGCAAAATGAAAACAATAGTCCTTCAGGGACAAAGCCCCTTTTGGACTAATAATAAAACAAATTCCAAATTTGGGCTTCCAGATGCGCATATTCAGGTGGAAACATACGCTATTAAAAATTGGATAACTCTAGGTACTGTTGTTTTATCACATTTGGAGAAATATACATGCTTTTATGCATATTCTTCATTATTTAATTTCTTTAAATATAATATAGGGCTGCAATATTTTGTGACAACAGTTTGAAAAGTGATTCAGACTTTTAATGTTTCCAACGCAAAATCACAAAACAATAGTCCTTTGGTGAAAAAACCCCTTTAGACTAAAAAAAAAAAAAAATCACAAGAACAGAAATACGTCTAAAAATTTAACGAGTATGACAGATTATTACTTCATAGAAGCATAAATTTGCATTTTTTGCAAACAAGCACCCATATTCAGGCAAACATGATAAAACATAATCTACAAAAAAGTACATATACTACCCGAAAAACAGAATAATAATTCTTATTTCTTAAATCTGAAATTAGTTTTAAAATTCATTTTTAATACACACATTATATTAATTTATAAGAATGCTAATTACCAATAGAAAAATGCATCGCAAACTATTATTGACTTTATTAACAATAAATATATCACATGCCAAAATGAAATGCAAACTGAATTAAATTTGGGACAACTTTTGAAATAGGGGGAAAAGGTAATGATACAGAAAACTTTTATTATTTGAAAGATATACTTTGGTAAAACAGTTGCTCGTAACTAAATATAGACCAAGGTAAATTAAAAGCTGAATAAGAAGATAAAAATCAGAAGAAATAAATACAAACTAGATAAAAAAAATTTCAAAACAAAGTTTGTTTTTTTTTTAATATATTATAGTCTCTTTAAAATTCCCCATTTATAAAAATAATCTCACTTTAACAAACATATAAAGCACTGCTTTCAAAGGTCTAAATGATTTTACCAACTCACCTAGTTTTACAAGAAAAAATAGTGCTTATAACTTTTTCAAACCTTTATGTCTAATCTGCAGTTTGTAACTTCAAATGTTACTCAAAATAAGGGAAATCAGATATGCTTATATTTAACATTAATCATTCTTCATTTCTCAAAATTTTGCTAGTAAATTTTGATATGGTGGGATTCAGTTATCAAAAGCACAAATAGATAAACAAACAGAACAAAAAAAATAATAATAATAATAATAAAAACAGTTTTGAAAAGAGATTTCTTCTTTAATTTCAATTTTCTGAGTCGTCTCTTTTGGCGCACTGTTTCCAAACGATATCCTCATGGAGGAGAACGCTTTTTTTCCCTAGCGCGTAGAACGGACTTGACTAGAATTTTCGCAATTTGTGTTAAAATGTGAGCATGCTCTTGTATGAAATTCCACTAATACTTAGCCGTGTCTTTTGAAACCATCAGCAAGATAATTATTTTCAATTCAAAAAGCTAAATTAAAAAAAAAAATCTGAAAGATTTCAGATTTTAAATTACGTCCAAAGGCGCGTTTTTTTAACGTTTCGTGTGCTACCTTTTTTTATTAAATATCATGTACTACATACTCAAACCATAAAATTCAGTTCAAAATCAATATCACAAAATCATTTTAAAATGAACATATCTTTAGAATTTCGGTAAGTCTCGTGCGCTGGAGATAAAAATGTTTTTCTTTTTCCGTACAGTGTTGCCATTGCTCGCTTTGAAATCATTTAGTTTGTTAATCAGAAATTCGTTGAAATGTTACAAAACATAAAATCGATAATAAAGCAAATTTCAAATTCAAAATTAGGGCTTCCAGATGCCCATATTCGCAGTAGGATTACGTCATTAAAAATTCGATGGCTCTAGGTTTTATCACAATGCGAGAAACATGCATACATTTATGCAGATTTTTCATTTTTTAAAATTTAATGCAGAGCGATAACATTTAGTGGCAACAATTTGAAAAGTGAAACGGGCATTTAGAGTGATTCCACGCAAAATCGCAAAACGAAAGTAATAGTCCTTCGGGACTAAATCCCTTTGGACTAAAAAACTTTAAACATTTATGTTTTCTCAGACTTTCCAACTCAAATGAAAAACAATTAAAAAAATGCACATTTATATTAATCAGTAATTCTGTCAAACAATATGAAAATGTGTATTTTGAATATAATCTGCAAATAATGATAAATATAAATATGCAAGAAACATTCTTAAGCTTTACAAAGATATAAAGAGATCTATTTCAGTTGTTTAAATAAGTTATTCTTTTCTCACATAACATAAATCCAAACATTCATGGAAGAAGCAAATTCACTGAAATTTGGATTCTATTAATCTAGAATTAAAATAATACCTGTCTGTTTCCAAATGTTTATTAATGTATGAGCAGCTAAGAGACAATAATTGTCAGCAGGTTGATTTTCTGTTGAAAGAAGATCGGAGCCTGTAAAGAGAAGTACTATTAAATTATATAAAATATTTTGAATAGTAACCCTTTATGCACAAAAGATTATTATTTTATTATGCAAAATCCATTTTACATTTAGCATAACATTAAGTTTTAAAAAAGCACTCAGACAATTAAGTCAACTCAAGTAACCAATTCAGATGATAATTGAACTCAGTTAAATTATATGATAAATAACAAAATATACAGAAAGAAATAAAAATGTTACTTTCATTGACTTATTGCAGGGGGAGAGGCGAGAAAAAAAGAAAAAATTAGTGATCTTTATGTATGGTAAGCTTTACTAAAATGTAATATTCTCATATTAAAACACAAAATTTAAATTATTTCCCATATATTAAATCTTTATTCATTATTCCCACTTTTTCATAACAGAGATACAGATAGCAACTTTTTTGGTCAATTTATAGCAGGGATCAAATACACAGTCTTTTAGTTAACACCGTCTTACAGTCAAAATTGAGTGTTAACAACTTTAACACCCGGTATCTACATTACACAGACTTTCAGTAAAGAAGTCTTTCTCGTGCCAGAAAAATCCAAAAACAGACTCGACTGTCTGAGTCTATTAGGATAGATAGGGTTTGCTAATCTACTTCAAAACAGAAGCATTTGAAGATAATCATGTTTAGTTTAATATTTAAAATACACCTGACCAAAATGCAGCTCTAAAAATGTCTCTTGATAGGAATTATATAAAGAGGAAAGACCTCCTTTTGCTTCGTCTTTTCTTCTTATAAACAAAGATAAGAGAATTTAAAAGAATATTTTACCAAAAAGAGATTAATCAATTTTCAATTTTATCAACCGATTAAGTTTGCTTCCTATCTTAGCCAATTTGTCAGTTCTTTAATTTCCATAAATATTGCAATAATTAAAAATTCGGAGTAATCTCACCTGTTAGCTATTTATAATTTTTCCATGAAGGATAAAAGAGACTGGGAAAGTAAGATAGGAAAGGGTACAGAAATAGTCACTAAGATAGCATATGGAAATAGCTTATAAATTGTGATGATGTTTTTTAGCTCACCATCTAAGCTGGGAGCTCTCTTTCCATCTGAGATTGTGTATTGAAAAACAGCACAATATAATCCAGTATCAACTTCTCTCACAGATGAAGATGCCAAACTATATGCGTGTACAAAGTGCCTCAAAATATAGTTCCCAAAGCTCTGAACATTCTTTAGTATAGCTATGCAAAAACTGTGTCATGAAAAAATAATAGAAATACATAGTTTATTGCTTACTGGACCCTGAAGATCAATTTAGCTTTTGTGTCTTCTCACTGAGTAAAGCATGAATTCTGAACCAGCATCTCTTAAATATTTCTTTTCTCATAAATTAACGCAACGTGAGGAGGGCATTGTCCAAACAACACACTATAGAGAACATGTGACCAGCCTTTACAGCACTCGTCAATGTTATTGATGTTCAATGTCTATAACTCATAAATTCTGATTTTTTGGTACATGTTGACAGGACATTTTCATTCTCATATTCAGTCATAGAATATACTGCCAGCATTTGGTGAATTTACTTAGGCATAATCCATTTATTAGGCTAACATTGCATCTGCTTCTGACTGATATTCATTGTCATGTAAATTGTACACTGCATGTTTACTGCTACACATTCACAGAAATTTTTTTTTGCCTATCTTGAACCTCACAAAATGTGCTGGTTTTTGGCAACTTTTATATGTGGATACTCTACATAAGAAGCTATTTTAACCAAGGGAATTTTTTATTAATTGCTTCAAAAAAAAAAAACTAGCTACTTCAACTTTAAAGCGTCAGTGTCTGAAGATGAGAACGTGATATAAGAGGCCTTTTTTGTAGCCCAAATTGTATGGCATTGTCATTTTTTTTTTTTTTACATTTTTAATCTGGAAATTAGTGGCTTGTAGAAGTCTAATTTTGATAATTGATATGCAATGATTTTTCATGCTGTTCGATTACGCTTATTTTGTTTAAAATCCAGTGACTGCTAAATTTAATGCCACAGTACTTGCAGATTAGATTTAGAATTTAAAACAGTAATATCCAAGAGCTCATTTTGAAAATGTTAATGCAGCATCAGACTTTGCTATAGTCATTCCTGCATGGCAACTCTTAACACTAGTCTAATTTAAGTTATAATAATGGTACTTTGGATTACAGTCAGGAATAGTAATTAACCTATATCAGATGAGCCCTTGAATTTAATGGCACAATTAGTTTTAAAAATAAATTAAGAAAATTTTTAATAATAAAAATTGCTGACACATATATATTCACAACAAGTTCCACAATATTAATAAATATTTTTCCTATTGTTTTCTAAGTATATTAATGTATATATATACTATATACATTATACACAGATACTCTACATAAGAAGTCATTTTAACCAAGATTATATATATATATATACTATAATTAACAAGAAAGTATGTAGAAGCTATGGTACATTCGAAACCTCTAAAATCCTATTTGTAAAAGCACATTTGTGCAAAAAGTTACATATCAAATAGAATCAAAATACCATTATTAACAATAAAACATGACTAAAAAGAAAAAATAATGAGACCAATAATTGAATATTTAAAAAAATGTGGGAAATGTAGAAGTTGCAAGAAAAAGTAAAATTTGCAAGATAAATGGGAGATGTACAAAAAGATCAAAATGGCAATATTCCATTGAGAGTCACACAACAGTTTCGTCAGGGGAAAAGTGCTATGCAACTCCCACTGAAACATCACCTCCACGCCTTTCAACAAACGACCAATTGAGATAATTAACACGGAAAATAATTTAATGATGCCTATCAAATCATTAATCGTCTCAATTGGGCGTTCCTTTTCCCTAAGCGTGGAAGAAAAGTTAGAAGGAGAAGTAACATACAACATATTTCAAAATTTTTTTAAAAATAGTAATACATATAAGAAACTAGGCAACAAATACTGAAAAACTGTCTCATGACTCACAAAATTTTAATTAAGTAAAGAAATTTAGAGATCTAAAAACTGTGATGTGTTAGAAGAAAAAATTCAATTAGAATTCTAGAAGGATTGAAACCTAAAAACGTTAAAAGTAATTTTACAGTTGCCTAGTAAAAATCTGAAATACTATTATTAGTCAAATGTACTATTAGGAATACCATAACAAAATGGGGGCTCCCTAGCAAAAAGTAAAATTGATTTGTTTAACTTGAATTTAAATATAATTTTAAATGGCAGCTAAATAAAATGGAAGTTAAATAAAAATAATTATACACGGTAGTGAAATAAAATGTAAGTCAAAAGAATAAAAAAAAATAAAAACTATTATATGTGTGTGTGTGTAAAATATAAAATATGAAACAAAATAACTTAATGACTGGAACCAGCTGGCAATAAAACTTTAAATTCAGAATTTTAATTAAACACATCCCTCTTCAAGGATACGTTTTGCACCATTTTGCATCACTTTGCAGCATGTTATGTCATTCTTTCACTGCGATTTCTCTGCAATGTGAAACTCTTCTGTCCAGTCATTGCTCAGGATTAAAATAAAGACTTTCTGAGCTTAAAAATACTACTGCAGTTACTGTGCATCATACTTTTGCTGCTTGTTCTACCTAGGAAAGTCACATCTCTTCACTAAGCTTCTTTTTCTATTATCTAAAATGCAAAGTACTATACAGAAATTGTAAGGTGCATTTAGCTTCCCTAGAGTTGAACCAATTTAAGCTAAATTGTACAACAAAATTTCAAAACAAAAATGATGTTTTAAATATCTACTGTGATTTTTGCTCCAGTCAGATCTATGCAACAGATTTTCTTAGCCATCACTCAAAAGTAAATTGTTTTCATCTTCCACAAAGACTACATCACATGTACACATATAAAAGGACAGGGAAAAAAAAGCAAAATTTATCTAACAGGGTCATTCTGATAAGAAATTTTGTATTTTTTAATTATCCACACTCTAAGTTGCAACATTTGATAGAATTACCTTGTTTTTGGTGCATTTTTGAGTATACATGTGACAACAGTACCTGCATGCATGTAACATGTGGATTTACAAGCTTTATATTTAGTCACCACTTCACTGAATACCATACACTGTCTATAAAAATGTACATGCAAACCACATAGAATTTTTTTTTTCATAAAATTTCTTGTTTCTCATTATGGAAATGGGGATAATCAAAAAGCAATGAAATTTTCAAAGACATTATTCATTTCAAGAAGAAAAAAATATAAATAAATAAACTTGAAATCTTCTGAATAGATTTTCAGTTCTATTATAGTGGTCTTAATACCTAAGTAACATAATTATTAAAAGCTTAGTTTAACTTGAAGCAACCACATTAGCAAAAACAGTTTTAATGGTTAGTCATGTGCACCGGCAGTAAATGTAATCTTATAGTTGGGCGTGTCATATATGAATTGCTATTTAAATGCACTCTGTGGACGGGCATACCACATATGACTTTTTCATCATAAACAAATGCATGTGTTCCATGCTTTGGAATACATTTTTGTTTTTTCATGATGATGTAACAGGACAGATGACTAAGGAGATCAAAGATTAAGGAGGTTTTTTAAAATTTTTTATCCTTTTTTTGTTATTTTTTATCACGCATCCATGTTTTAAAGATCATACTCTGTTTCCTTTTTGTAATAATGCTCCCTTTTCATTTTTCATGCTGGTTTGTTAAAGAAAGATATTTTTAATAATTTTTATTAATGTGTTAAATAAAATCTGTGACTGGATACTTTTTCCATATGGATTTATCTGAAGCAAGTCAAAATTAATATTATTCTAGAATTGATAATTTTAAAACATTTTTAAGGAAAACTTAATGATAAAGTTTTAAAATTAAGTTTGATAACTATCTACTTGAAAGCTTATTTCAAAATGCATAAAAAATTGGAATAACTGGACCACAAATTTAATTTATGAGAATTTATTTCTAAAGTTAGGCTTAGCAGCGTGAATTGCTCATTCCCACAAGACAGTGTCTCATGCTAGCGCGCCGCCCCGAGAGAGCGATTCGGTGACTGAGGGACCCGTCGTTAACAGGTTAAGGCTTATAGCTTAAGATAATTGGACAAATGAATTCATGCACACACAGTTCCTGCATAAAGTTTTCATATGCAAATCTTTCAGTTTATTTTTGTTGCTTACCTTAGCACCTATGTTAACATTAAGAATCAAAGTTAGACTAACACTCCACTGGTAGTTCGGTCCGAGGTTCGAATCCCGCAAACGGGCTGGCTGCATGGGCATTTTCGTGGTTTTCCCCATGTGTAACGTGTATACGAGCCAGTTTCCCTTAGAAATTCCTCCACAAAGGCATCCCTCCCTTTAGGCAGATAGCCCTCGTGAGCTTTGCCATAATTGAAAAACCTAACCTAATCCACTAACACTCTGTTGTTATGATCGAATATGACCCTGCTTTTACTTTATGATAAGTATTAATACCTTTTTATTTAGACCTCATTTATGGAATGAAATTGAGACTTTTTATTCTATTAACTATATATTATTTCAGTTAGCTATAAATATAGCTATATATTCAGTCAGCTCCTGAGCAAATTTTAGTCATATAATCTAAATATTGTCTAAATATTAATAATAATAATAATTATATAATTTAGTCTAAATATTATTTTTAAGACTTCATGAAAGAAGCATCGATATCTAAATTTTGTATCAAACCATAGATATGCTTATTTCTGAGTATTTGTAGAGTCAGTTGAAGAAATTGCTTATCACATACAATGAGAAAGAAATTTAAACCTACCGAGAAAACCAATACTATACCAATTTTAGCTGCTTTCATTTCACAAATAATACTCTGAATGCACCACTCAAATGAGTCAAGAATGCTTGCATCTCTGCCACACAACTTAAGATGCTTGAACTGGCAAAAATGCTCATACACTCGTACAAACCATTTATTTAAATAAAAGCCTCTTTATTGTAGAAATAAATGAAAGAATTTATCAGAAAATAATCACTGAAAAATGATTCAAGTATGTGTCTGCAATCAAACTCCATTAATGAGCTGCTACCACTGAGTGGCATGACAGTCTTCATTGAATCCCGGGTTGCCGTCACCATGTACCTTTTAATTTAAAAAAAAAAAAAATTCTATGAGAATTTAACTCATCCTAATGTATGGAAAATTATGAAAACAAACAGAAAAATTAATAACTATAAAAATCTAACAAATATGTGCCATTTTAGCATAGCTTTTCATGAAAGATCTAAAAAGCTGTGCTGCTCAAAGGGCTAACACCTTGCATGCCCAATTCTCCTATGTGTTTGCTTTTATACGTTTCATAAGTTGCTTTTATATGAGATCACTTCTTTGCCATATCAACCAAAATGCAGGAACTACTACTAAAGACTATACATTTATATTCAGAAATTCACTAATTACCATTTTGAAATGAAACATAAAAAATGCAATTAAGGGGATAAAAAAATTATTTTACAGCAATGAGATTACATTCATTTTAAAGCTCTAAAACAATAAAAAATTTCTCCTTTATTTATTAGCAACATACTGAATTTTTAGAATAGAGAGTTGCAGTAATATTCAAAATAACTGGGACTAATAATATGAACAGATAAATGAATGTTACGTAAGTATATATAACTTGCAGCAGCAAAGTCAGTTTCAGAAATTCTGAAAATAAGACAAATACTTGAAATAAATGCAAACAAATCCTCCTGAAGTTTTATTACAGGCAGAGATGTTACCAAATACTACAGATTTCTCGTTTGCATTAGAAAAATAAGAAAGGGTAAATTCCTTCTCTCCTCATTTTTGAGTATAAGAGAAAAAATACCACATATGTTTGTTGTTTATGCCCACTTGTCTGATGAAGCAAGCCCAAGCCAACATTGAAATTCATCAGGTTGGGCAATAAGCATAAAGTACAGATTATAACTTAAACAGATTTCAGAGTGCAAATTTAGACTTTCTTGAATTTAAAAAGAAAGGGTAAATTCCTTCTCTCCTCATTTTTGAGTATAAGAGAAAAAATACCACATATGTTTGTTGTTTATGCCCACTTGTCTGATGAAGCAAGCCCAAGCCAACATTGAAATTCATCAGGTTGGGCAATAAGCATAAAGTACAGATTATAACTTAAACAGATTTCAGAGTGCAAATTTAGACTTTCTTGAATTTAAAATTTTCCCCTTTTTTTTTAAAAAAAAAAAGCCTCATATACTAATATTATATTCTTTAAAAACAAACCAAAAAAAAAAAAGAACTCATTATTAAAAATTATTTTTTATGGAATTTAAAGTCTATTAAATCCATAAATTAGAAAATAAATACCATATTTTTATAAAACAAATCTGTTCCGATGATCCTTATGATGTATATACTACAGAGCTAATATACTTTTTTAGAACACAGCATCCACATAACATGTTAACTTTGTTTATTAACTTAAATGATAAATTTTATTAATATCAATATTTTAATAACATACCAAACTGCAGTCCATGATGATATCTTTCAATAAGTTCATGAGCATAAGTTAACTGCTGATGCTGATTCCAGTCTTCTTGGAAGCCAAAATAATGGCACAATCGTGAATAACAGAGATGGCGATTCATTTGCTTCAGCTTACGAGAAAAAGAAAAACAAATATATATGAAAACATTTTATAAGCCCCAAAATAAGGGGAAAGTAGAATAGAGATATGTTGAACAGCGTTTTCAATATTTTGTTTTATATTGAAAAACATCTAATGACAGCAACTCTGAATTACAAGCTATAAATAAATGTTCAAAATATAAATTAAACTTTATATATATATATATATATAGATGTGTGTGTGTGTGTGTGTAAGATATAACAAAATATGATAGCTGCTTTAAAAAATAATTGGCGACTTCACAATTAACATTCTAAATTTGGTGCTCTCCCCCTAAATTCATCCTTCCTCCCAATTTCGAGATCATTTGAAATTACGTAACGCTGCTTGAAAAAAGGTAACTAACCAATCATGGCTTTGGATTCATATTTGCATCTACATAGAATAAATTCTGCTTCATGAGGAACCACGTTCCTTTTTTTCTTACTTCTGCCATGCAAGCATATCTGCGCCGCTTATGCTTCCCTGCCTGAAATGGTGTCGTATCTTTTTATCTGTGCATATAAGAAATTATCGTAATTGCTATGATTAAAGAGTATATTGTCTACAAGGTACTATTCTAGTGTGCCTGCAAATAAAGATGTAAATTGGCTTAATTTAGTTTGGTATCAACTCTTTCCTCTCGCCTTACCATTCCGCCATCCCGACTGTGTTCCGAAGACATTACATATACATATATATATAAAACCTATTTTTAACACATTCATTGCTATGGATGACATATCATCCACCAGGAATATTTGTTGAGAATCAGAGACAAGATATTTTATTGTCTATATAATTTTATTGTCAAGATATTTATTTACAAGATGTATTATGTTTTTACATATTACAGCACTGTGTGCCAGTGGTTTATTAAATAACTAGAGCCACAAACAGCAAACCACATAATGCTGTTTTCATATATTCTGCGAAAAGGCATTACCAACATATAGTGACTACACAGGAAATATTTTTGGTAGAGTCAAGCAATCCTGCTGCAACTTTGTGGCCCTTTAAAAATAATGAATAAATGCAATTTTTTTTAAATTCATGAAGCAATACAATATACAGTTTTATTTGATTAAAATCTTGTTGATAACAATGTCTCTGATTAAGAAAGCAGCTGGAACTTAATGACTATAATTTTTATTCAAGCAACAAAGCTGCAGCAAGAGAAAGAAAAGCATAATTTAAAAGTTTGGAGGTTATTCAGGTGAACCAAACGTGAAAATTTAGCAAAACAAACTGCAACATACTAAAATATTTTAACATCTACAAGACAGCGAAAGTAATTGCTTATAAATAATAATAATAATTATAATTGCTTATAAAGTAATAATAATTATAATTGCTAATAATTATTAAATAATAATAATTATAATTGCTTATAAATAATAATTATAATTGCTTATAAAGTAATTGCTTAGCGAAAGTAATTACGCTTCAAAAGAAACCCCATTAAAAAAAAAGGAATTCTGGCAAAAAGTAGATAAGAACTACATCCTGGCATTGTTTTTCAGGGCAGCAGAGGGATTATGCTTTCTGAATAAACTTTCTGATAATCAACAGAATTTTTTCAGTCAAAAAAATTATACAAAATGTTTTATCAAAAATGATTATGTATCACCAAAGCAATGCTAAACCTGAGTTATGTTCATCATTAGAGACCAAATGAGCCTCTAAACATGGGGAATTTATTCCAATTTATTTTTGTAAAGGGGCTTATGAAAGAATACCATCTTGATGACTACTGATCCACCGATTCAAAGCTAAAATCATCAATATTTAGTGCCATGATCACAAAAGATTAATCTGAACTGTTACTGCAGTCTTGGTACTCTCGCAATAATGCAAAAGGGGATGAAACAGATAGGCTACACAAATTACATTCCAGAAAAAGAACTTTCAATAAAGGAGTTAATAGTTGCATGGTTTAGATGCCTTGTACTTAGGCAATATATATTGTACAGATAGCATAAAAGTTTAAATGTTTTGAAAGCCAAGTGGTTATGTATGGAATTTACTTGTATATTGTTATACGATGGATGCAGATCAGTCAACGTAGAATCAATAATAATGCTTTTGGCAGAGAAACTACTACATAACATATACATATTATATAACATAGCAGACAATTATTACACAAGCATTCCTCTGACAGATAAGCAGCTGGAAAATAAAATGTACTACACAAACCATTGCAATCTAATCAAAAGCATCTTCAAAAAAAAAAAAAAAAACTGTCAACATGAAGCTAAGATGAAGTAAACAGTTACATATCAGGCACATACTCTATGCAGCCATGCACAGTTAAGCAGTGCATGGCTGCATGGAAATTGAAAAACAGATGCAGTGTTCTTAACCACTTAACTATTTCATTTTCCTGCCATATCATGACCAAAAATACGCATATTTTTTATAAACATTTTTGTATTTTAATTGATTATATGAATTCAAATCAGTAGTCAAAACTATTACAAGTATTGCATTTATTAAGATAATTTTTAATTATGGAGAAATTAAAGCATTTTTACTTAAAGTTGGCTTTTTTTCTCACGAAACTGCAGAACTGGAAAGCACACTTTACAGGAGATAAATGCGAAAGAATTGAATTTGCTGTGAAGAAAATCGCAACGGTGGTGAAAGAGGATTTCTAGCATCCATTTCTTAAAAGATCGGAACCTGAATTAGATCATCTGAACTTTCCGTTTCCTCATCATTGCTAGAGAATCCGATAAAGAACTTTCAAAATCATTTATAGAAAATTCAGATTTGCTATCTGATCCAATACCAGAATTATATTTTGTTATGAGGCATTCACTGTCACCTGCCGTTCTTTTATCTCATGAAAAAATTGGGAAGTAATACTATTTGCAAAGCCTAATACACTGAACATGTGCAAACAAACTCGTTGAATTTTTTGCCTAATGAAAAGCAGTAAAACCTATCCTTGAACTGATTTTACAAACCAATCTCTCCTGAACTACTAGAGGCATCTATCAGAAACATTGTGATCTAACAAATGTGAAAAGGGTCGTGAAAATCAGTAGATTAGTGTAGGAAAATACACTGCCTGAGTGGTGTACGGGCAAATAAAAAACGTCCCTTTTCGTGTAAGCCGAACAGCATTCGGAAAAAACAGTTTAAGTGGTTAAATTAATGACCAAGATACTATTGGTAAAATAAACACTTTAAAAAAGTTAAAAAGGCACAGTCACTAAACTATACTGTATTCTGAATTACAAGGTTACTAAACTAGACTAGAAAAGGCAAAGCCACTAGACTAGACTGTATTCTGAAACACATATGTGGCTTGATCAGCAGCTTTCACACTACTTGCCTCTACATAAAATCACTAAAAGGTACACAAAGTGCTTCAATATTTCGATATGGCAGTTTTCATGCTTATGCCTTATACATCAACATCAGTCAAAAATAACCACAGATCTAGTTTCATAACAAAATTATTCAATTAATTTCAAATTCAAATGAATGTAAGGGGCAAGTTCTTATTTTTTACACCACAAATCACTGCAAATGTCATGAATGGATAGACAGTATTACTTAGACACAGTACCACAATCAAGAAAAGCTATACACACACAGAAGTATGCCATTTGTAATTTCCACTGAATTTGACTGCCCCCCCAAAAAAACCAAAACACCTACTATCTATGAAAAACTTGAATTATTGTAGTGAACTTCTTTAAGGAGGTGCTGAAACTATTTCAAATTGACTAATAAAGCAAAAGATATCTGTTACATAAATTGTTCTACAAACTTATATTTTTATTACATATTGTTTTAAAGACAATCCCATGTTAATCAATTAGGTTTTTTTATTTTTTATGGTTAATTTTTTTCCCTTATTTTTGATAAGTGAACTATGAACCAATGCATGGATGTGAAAGCTAACTACATATTTCCTATATGAAGATGACTTGAAATTTAATTATACAATTCTTTACAAATAATACTTGAATCTCTACAAACAAACATTTAAAATTTTTAAAAAAATGTACGAAATAACCAGAATATAGAACATACTGTGTGAAAAGTATTACATAAATAGTGCATTATTTAATTACATAATATGAAAGGAATATAACACAAGGACACTACTTATGTTACCCAAACTGATAAACAAGGCATAAAGCAATGTCTCACATCTGTAAAAGCTATTTAAAAAAAGTATATGAAATATTAACTTATTATTAAATTTGGTTCTGTAAAAATATTATCACTGAAGCCCAAATTACATTTTACATAAGCATGTGGCTCCACAGATCATACCAGAAAATACTGATTTAAAGGCTTAGTAAAAAAAGAAGGAAAATGAAAAAACTCACATCTTTTGGAAGTGTAATATCTTCAGTAGAATTTTCAGCTACTAGAGATGCCTTAATCTTGTCTAACAGCTAAAAAGGTTAATAATAATACCTTATAAAATACTAATACAATTTAAAATACACTTCACCAAAGTTTCAATTAACATACAACTAACTTTACTTGCTTATTGGTTTATGGTATAATGCATTTCTACGTGTAAAAGGGGGGGAATAAAAGGAGGGTATCATAAAAAATAAACCTTTTAAAACACATTCAGAACATTTAAAAGATGTTCAGAAGTTACCCATTAAAACCTTTTTTTACTATATTAATATTTATTAAAACAACTTAATTTGCATCATCCTCTCCTTTCTAAAAACATTTTCTTAAGCATGATTATATCAGCAAGACATCACGCTTTGTTTTATAATGACTAATTAAATGATCACAACACCTATTTAATTAAAATTAAATTAAAATGGCTTGATCTTGAAAAAATATATTTCACATAACTGAAGTGTAAAGAAAATTAATTAAAAAATCTGATGTACACACCACACGACTTCCTTGTATGGCCTATTACGTTTACAGATTTTTTGCTGCATTTCATTTAAACTTATTCCCATGAATTTCATTAGAGATATATTTCTCAGTTAACTAATTCAATTCTCACTTTGCCGCAAAGCAAAAATACATAAAAACTCATAACATCTAAATTAAAAATTTCATACTTGCCAACCTAAGACACTCAAAAATTTCACGAAAATTTTTCAACGATAAATAGATTTTTTAAATAAAAATATATAGAAAATATAATTTTTAATAACGTATTAACTTTAAATAGTAACTAATTAACATCTGAAAATAAAAACGTTTAAAAACTTTTTTAACTAGTTTTTAACTTTACACAGCTTTCGTCCTTGCACTTGAGTATTTCTTAGTGATTTTACTGCCGGGAAATATTTTTCTAAAAAAGCTGCAGCATGATCTCACGATTCAGAGGCAGGTTGTGCTACAGTAAAAAGGCAGAGAACAGGCATTCTGTATTAATAAATTTTTGGTCCTTTGTTTCCTCAGAAAAATTTATGGTTCTAGTGTAGAATTGGGTGCCCCTTCGATTAGCAACAAATTTTGTTCAGTTTTGGTGACGAAACCACCTTTTTGGTTATCATGATAGTTTTAACTGTTTTTGCTTCCTGATTTTTTTTTTAAGTGAAAATAGATCGATGTGTACATGAACAAAGTTAAGGCACTGCACAATGTCTAGTTTGTGGAATTTTTTTTAAGTTAAAAGAGATCGATGTGAAATTCTTTGACTTCTTATTTTGATTTTGTGTATCCGCCACCTTGAAACTGTACCTTCCTACGATCTTGCTGTCAAAAAAGAATTGCCAAAAATAACAAGGGGCACCCAACTGCAAATTTTTAACAAATTCATTTCTTTTTCAAGTATAACTCATGTTGACTTTGTATACGCACATGTTTAAGAACACCAGCCCTTCCACTGTGTGAAATCGAAAAATCCCAATAACAAATGATGCAGATTGCAATATTACATTCCCTTGATGAAGTAATAGAAGAAAAGTAATTTGTGTACGATTTTTTGAAAATATGATATATGATTGGTGCAGCCAACTGCAACGAAAAAGTAAGGTGCACAACCACATGTTATAGCAGTCCAATATGCAAATGTTCTATGGCTGGTCATTCTTGAGTTATGTGAGATACATATGTACATACATACAGATGTCAAGAGAAAATTTCTTCTGAATGCGTTTTAGCAAAAATTTTATTTATTTTGTCCATACATACAGACCTCATGCAAAAACATCATTCAAATGGTTTCGAGACTAGTTGAAATAGATATTTTCATTGAAATATGATATCCCAAATTTTCGGCGATTACAATACTTCCTTTACATCGTACAAGGAAGTAAAAATTAGAACATCCTCTCCTGCATTATGTTTAAAAGTACAATATAAATAAGACTGATTATAACAATTAACTAATTCCATCACTGTAAGACAGATTTCTGCTTATTAATTAATACAGTATTAAATACAGACTAAATAATTTACTGGATTGCTGAAACATAGCAAAAATTTTGAGACAGTTCTAGCAAAAAAGTAAAGAATAATTTGAAACCACTTCTTCAAATCATATAATATACATTTTTAAGTGTCTGACAGTGATACATTTATACCTTTGATGGTGAATAACAAATTTCTTTCTATTCTTCATGAATTATTTTTATTTAAATTGTGCACTATAAAAATTCCAAAAAAATCAGTACAGGAACTAATATGCAAAGTATATCAGCCATTTCTCCTTTCACTACACACATTTTACTGCCATACCACCAAAAAAGTTTTCTCAATATATTTTTCTCTCCAAAAATTAAGAAAAATCTAAAATTTATATGAAAACGTATTCTGAAGTCCACTGCTTACAACATTTAAAAAAAATCCTGATGCCAGTTAAACTAAAAACTAAATTAAAAAAACAGTTTAGACGCATAGTGAAACCTTTAAAAGAAAAAGGGAAAACTAACCATTTTTATATCCTCTTCTTTAAGAGCCATAGTGCTGATAACATGAGACAGGTCTACAAAACAACTAGGTTTTGAACCAAACTGCTCATAAAAACTTGCTAATATTTCCACCATTGAACCTAAATTCAAAGCAAAAACATTAATTAATATGATAATTAAATTCTTCAAATAAATAAATTTAAACCATTAACTTACACACAATTGATATACTAATTATAGACAAAATATTTATTGTAGAATGCATATCAAGGCAACATAACATATGATTTCAAAAATTAATTTATTTATCATTAAATTTCTTTTTTACCATGTGGCATAACATAAAATGAAAAACTGGGAGTATAGCAATAATTTATAGTTCTTGTAAATACAAAGTAATAGAAATTTTTTCCTCCTGATATGAAGAAATTTTTCATCATCAAAAGTGAGGTTTGATGAATTAATCATCTGTACGTTAGCACTTGATTGTGACATGCTTTGTGACTTCAGCAGATTTGAAAATTATATCATTATATTAGCAGAGATCATCAACTTTGAAACTCTCTAAGGGAAACTGCCTCATAGACATGTTACACAAGCGGAAAACCATGAAAACAGCTTTACAGCCAACTCATTCACCTGAAAACAAACCCAAGCTGGAATTACTAGCGTTCAAAGATTTTATCGTTTGGCTGCTGATGGGTCAATGAAAGATGCATATGATGATGAATGGAGTGGGTGATAATTTTTAGTGACTGTCTGTTTAGTGCGTTTAGTTGAGGGGGAATACTTGATAGAACAGCGCAATGTCATACTCTTTGTATTTTGCTGAAGCTTCAAGCTGACTTCTTCACAAAAATTTGGTGCAATTTGTAATTGTATGTGCATACTGGATACTGAAGTAACTTACATATAAATGTAAAATGTATAATTTAATTACCAAGAGAACTTTTTTTAAAAAATAAAGTATTTAAAACGTTAATTAAAAACAGACTTCTTTCTCTAAGTTTCTTTTTGTTTTTCTGACAGTCCAGTGAAGCTTACTAGATACTCAATGTAGACAACTTTTATTTCACTACAGCTGACTTTACTATGAATTACAATTCTTCCCCACAAATATCAGTTCATTATAAAATTTGGATAGATACAGGATTTGGACAGACAAAAATAGATACAGGCTCCTTTTTCAAAATCAAAGGACTGTACATTATATTATTTTATATTTTTTCCCATGCAACAATAGTTCTAACATAACAAGCAGAGAAAGAAGTATTTCATGCTCAAAATTTGGACATGTCAGTCAAAAAGGATTGTCATTTAAAATATATAAGAAATCATTTTAAAATTAATTATCTTACAACCTAAATATTTTATTATTATGGCACATGAAATTGCTTTTTGACACATATTGCCTGCTTATGGACAGAATTTTTTATGCAGTTAATCATTTGTTTGAAACAATAAACATCTTTTGTCATCACAGAACAGAAATAAAGTTTTACCTCAAAAGAGAAAAAAATATATGTGAAGATCAAGCATTCAAATGATCCAATGTTTTTGTTTGTACATGTGATTTTGTGATGGATGTGAAAGATGTTAATAAACACTACAGCAGTCACCTCTTCACAACAGAAAGATGAAAAAACAAAAAATTCTATGATTATTGTTAAAACTCATCACTTACCACTTCAAATGATAGCTGATGAGCTTAACATTAACTAAGATCCTGCTCACTTTCATGAAAGATTTTGAAAAGAAAAATTTGTTTTCATTTTATTCCCATGTTAAAACAACCTTTTGTTTTGCAATAACTGCAAAACAAAAAGACTGAATTTTTGCATGTCATGATTTGTTCCAAATGGCAGACATCATCTCTGATTTTTCTTCAAATAAATTATGGATGGAGATAAAACTTCAGATATGATCAAGAGAAAAAACAGCAATCATTTGCTAAAATTGAGGAAAGTTTAGCATGATCACAAAATTTTGGTTTCAGAAATTTTGAGTAAAGAATATACTGGTACCATTTAACTAGAAAAGGGTAATTCATACAGAATTTGTTTCTGGGAAACAGAGAGTGAACTTCATATTTTATAAAGACATAGGTAGTCTTCGGCTAGAGGGACAGGATTCAGAAATGCATGTATGTATTCATGTATAAATGTTACATACATGCATACATACATAGATTTCTGAATCCAGACCCAATAACAGAAGAGTACCAAGACATAATAGACATACTTCTGAAGAGAATCCAGCACATTAAGTCTGAAAAAATTCAATCAAAAGGTGGTTCCTGCATTAAGCAGTTTCTAGCATAAAAAAGTGTTACAGTTCTCTACCACCTGTACTATTCATAATATCTGCAACTGCAAATAACCTTCTCTCATGTAAAGTAAAGCCACACCTCAAAGGTTATTACTTTAATAGTATTAAAAAATTCAATAAACTGTAACCACAGACTTACAAAGTATGCTAAAAAAAGAGTTCTAGAAAGAACTCAATCCAATTATTTGAATGCACCAAGAGTAGTATAGATTTATAAGGAATGTATTTTAAATGCTAAAAAGTAAGAATCGTTTTTCCCAATTTCTGATTTGTATAAATTTAGTCCTAAAACTTATAGATGCACAATGAAGAATGCAGAATCAGTGCTGAATTTAGATGATGTTAGTAACAGACTTCAGTAGATTTAAAATATATATAAGTCAGTTACTCCACTAGTAAAAAATAAATAAGAATTGAAGTATTCAAAAGAAAGCTTAGAAGCTTAA
>KK116545.1:41865-60175 GCA_000611955.2 Stegodyphus mimosarum | reverse complement strand
ACCACTACATTGAAATTTACAAGGTAATAAATTAATATTAAAGAAAACTTAATAATAATGCATTTTTACATTATATTGGAGATCAGACTGTACATAAAAGTTTATTTATAACTTATATTTGATAATTTTGCAATATTTTAGATATCATCAATATTACCTGCACCAATTACAAAATGTCATTACCTATTTTATTTGCTAGAGGATCATTTCGCTTCAAAAGTTCATTTAATAATTCAATTTGAGCTAAGTAAGGACCCCGTAGTTTTCTGCCATCTCTGGTTCCATTCTGTTCTTCAACAAGAGCTGCCACAAAGTCAATAGCCATTTGGAAATTATAATCCACACATCCTTCTGGAGTATCAATACTGTAATAATATCAAATATGATTTTGCATGCTTAATATGCTATATAACTTAACTATTATCAACATATCTATCTGCCAGAATAATAAAAACTGAAAACTCTAACGCTGTAAAAACACATTTAAATGATTCAAAAATTAAAACATTATGAAATGGCAAAATAATGTGTTTTCATAATCATGGGGTAGTATACTGGGGATATTTGCCTGGATATGTCCCAGCTTCAGATATATGCAAGTTTCACCACAAACCGAAGGCTTTGGCAGAGAAACCAGAAACTGCAGAATTTTTATGTTAGACAGTCACTTTTTCATTGTAACATGCCTGTATATAAAGTCTTCAACGAGAACTTCCCTAATGTCTAAATCAGGATGAGTGTACCGATATTGTAAACTTTCAAAATGCCTGATCTTCTCTGGTGAATCTTTATATATACTTATCTATAATATATAAGATAAAAAAAAATAGTTAAGATAAAATTTTAACTTTAATTTGCAATAGCCTCTAATTATTACTATATTAAAAAATTTTTGGTTATTTCTCCTTCCATTTGAAATCCAAATTAAAGAATAAGGCAGTTATGGTTATTAGCATACAGCAAAGCACACGAGGGCTATCTGCTTAAGGAAACAGATGTATTCATGGAGAATTTTTTAAAGGAAACAGGCTCGTATTCATACTACAAATGAGGAAACCTCGTTTTCAGAAGACCTTCAAATTTACTTAAATTCACTTATTCTGGTTACTGAATTATTTATAATAAGCCAATCTTATAGTGTATTATTTATGGTATACAAATTTAATTAGTTTAAATACATGCTTTTTGGCTAATATCCTACATTTTGTAATTTCCTTAAACTCGACTGGAGGGGGCTTTTATTTGATATTGTTACGAATTTGAAGTTTTTCTCACTGCTAGCATTTATTTCTTTGAACTTCTGTGGCAACGTTGCGCTCGCGGCAGTTGAAAGCTTGTCTCTTCTGTTCTCGATATGAAACTATATAACTGTAATTATTCTGTAATTGTAAATAATTCTGTACATTAAAGCTTGTGTTGCGAAACTACAGCAGTCTACTAATTTTGACGGATATCACGAAACAGATATGATCAAATTAAATTAATAATTAAAGAAAATGAAAATAAAATTAATAACTAATATGCATACAATTGCTTGGTCAAATTTAGTAATGTATAATTTATTCATTAAGATACAAAATTAAATACAAATAGGAACTGATTAAACATTGGTTGAATCATCATAAAACGTTATACAAATGTCTTCTGTAGAATAAAACAATTCAGATATAATAAAAATTAATGAGAAAATTATGCTGAAAATCTCTAGGAGTGCAGGGTGTGGAATTTGTTCAACCTAAGTTTCATTAATAGATGGCAATGCTGCTGGCATAATTTTTTTTAAGTGTTATAATTTTCTGTGTAGCATTTTCTTTTTAATACTCAATCATTAACAGTTTTTTCAAGAGCTGCATTCGAAAGAAATAATCTAAATCTTATCCTCATTTTCCTCACTTGACTGACTATCCATTCACATTCAGCATCATTGTGAGTAATTCTCAGAATTAATGATATAATATAAGAAATCATTGAATATTTTCCCTTGCTGCAGCTGTTTCAAAACCCACTGCTGTGATCGACTGGCACACCAAGAGTGATTCTGTGATCTATTGGCACATCCAGTAGGGAGATGTGATGAAAATTGGAAGTCTCAAGCTAAAACCAAATCGTTTTTACTATCTGTAGTAATCTCATATGGGAGCTGGCAACTATAACCAAATCGCATACAGGATTATTGCAAACAGAAAAAATTTCCAGCACCTACAAGGAATGAAAGGTTAAATTAAACATTGTTTAACTGATTTGGCACATGACCTCCCAAATACCTTTCTGAACTTTGCTCTGTAACAAATGAAATGTGTACTGAAACTTATTCAGAAGAGATAAATTTTAATAATCATTTCAAACATTTAAATATGTTTAATAATTTTTTTTATCTATATATCATCTTAAGCCCAAAATTATTTTTAATGTTCAGTCCATACACTACTTTTAAGGAGACAGTAAAATTATGAATTATAGCAATGCAAACTACAAAAATTATTACGAATTAGAAATGTTAGTATGAAAGATAATGCCTCTTCTGACAAACTACACAACTGCCAGCAATTTTATCTAATGAAAATGCATATTAATCCATCTGCATCTTATTTTCTTTCTTGCATTTGTGTAACATTCACATTACTTAAATTTAACTTGAATATTAAGAAAATTATAAAAACAATGACCATTGATTTAATTTAAAATATTACCTGTTTTCATCAGGTTGCCAATTACTTTCAATAAGGTTATAAACTGACTTGAAATATTCAACATAGTAAGACCACTGATCAGGGCTGATAAAAGAATAAACAAGTTATATAAATGCACTAAAAATATAACCACTTTTTAAAAAATCCATTTCATTTGGTATTGATTTCAAATAAAATAATTCATTGTGTTTTGGAAAATGTTGTACTTAGAAACATTGATTCTGTTAAATAAAACCTGGATATTGATGACACTCTTTTTTTAATGAGATTCCAAAATATTAGCAGGCAAATACACCAAACGGCCTTTAACATTGCTTGTTTCTCCTTCCCTTATTTTTTTACATCGCTGTTATCACCATAAAGGTTGATTTATTTTAATTTCATGCAACAGGACCATAATATTGTTTACTTCTCAAAACACATATGGCCTTCCCCTCTGAAATCAATACACAACAAACTTGATTCTCAGAAAATTTATTTCAAAGTTAGTATGCATCTAAACAGCTAAATATTTAAATGATCATTCTTATGGTTATTATTTGTACAATTTCTAACTTTACTTAGAGAACAACTTCTTTCTGAAAAGTCTGATTTTTTTTTTAAAAAAGGTGGTATACATATCATGTATCAAGGATAGAAATTAAAGACAGAAATATTTTAAATGCAGGTCTACAGTCTAAAACAAGCAAAGTACTATAATCAAAGCATTTAAATTTTGACATCTTTTTTTAAGGGATAAGTTTTTATATAAACAACAAATAATTCAAAAGTTAATGTCATAATAAGGACTACTGATAAACTTACTTTCCTAATATAAGTTTTTTAAAAGCTTTATTTGCTTCAGGCCACCTTTGTAATTTTATTAAAAACTCAGCTTTTCTTCTGTGCAAAACATCTTGATATGGTGACAGTTTTTCTGCAAGAAATATGTATCATTTAATGAATATTTTACAACAGCTTATCTAGAATTTTGAATATAAATTTTTAAATTAAAGATTGGTTCTTGAATTTCTACCATTAATAATAATAATAATAAATAATAATCAAAAAAACATACAAGAGATACATTAAATCTTCCAGTTGCTTAATTTACATAAAAAATTTCTTAATGACAGCATTATAAATTCATAGTATCCCTCATTTTAGACTCACATTCAAATATGTCTAAAATAAGAAGGAAATTATGGAAATGTAAAAAGCTAACATTAACCTCTATGAACATAAAATAATATATATTGCTTATGAAAAACTATTTTTGAGTGATACATACATTACACTGCTAAATAGCAGTTCTTGATATACAGAAATTAATGTGATGAAACTGAAAAGAAGTTAATAGTAAAACAAGTTACCATTTAAAAAAAAAAAAATTTTAAAGCGGATTTATCACTAGGAAAATTTTGAAAGATAATAAAAGCAATGACTGTTACATTAAATTAATGTAACTAAAATCATAATGTTCAAGAATTTTAATTTCCTTGCAGCTTCGTAACAAAATTAACTAAATCATTTCATTATAAATTTAAACTGGATTATACCTCAATGAAAGTTTGTTGCAAACAATATATAATCTAACCAGATGAAAAAAGTGGTGAAATTTAAAACACGATGACTGGTTAATTGATTATGGCAAAACATGGAAGAGTATTTTGCCTAAAGGATGAGATAACTTTGAGGAGGATTTTTTAAGGTGCTTGGTGAATACTCATGTTACATATGGAGAAAATAATGAAACTCCTAGGTAATCAGCCCATCCACAATTAATCAAAATTAGGATTATTAAATAATATTCAGGGATCACCACTAAGCCACTTATAGGTTCCAAAATTATTAAAACTGGTCAAGTACATTAGGAACAAAGTAAATGAAACGATGGAGGTGGTAAATTACAGAATTTAGAAGAACTAGTAATTGAATTATAACGCTACATTTATTAACAGTCATGACATCCCATTTATTCTAATAGTCTAAGTCATGGCAGCTGTAGAATAAAGTTTTGTAATAATAACTCACAGGTATAATTACCAATGACAATTAAAAACTTAGAAGTGGGTTTGCAAAATTAAAAATGGTTAAAATTAAAACTGCATGCAAACTTGCCAATGATACTGAAGAGAAATAATATTTAAAATTTTTTATAAAAGATGTTTGAAGGAACTTTTAACATTTCCAATGATTATGAATTATTGGTTGTGACTGAAAAGATAAAAATTCAGTTATGAAAACCAAAATTTAAACATTATTTCAAAAAGTAATGATAAATAATGTTTTAAAATACATAATAAAGTCATAAAATAATAAAACAAATACATAATTTTACACATGATGCACAAATCTGGTGGCTCTAGAAAAGAGAATAATTTACAAACTTTATGTAAAAATAACAAGAATGTTATTACAACATATTAAAAATATTATTACAACATACACCAAACTTACTAAACAACAAAGAATTGATTAGAAATGGTCTTATACAGTTCTACCCCAGTCATCGAGAAATCCCTAGTACCTTCCATTTCTCGAAATTCCTCAAAGGTATATAAGGATGGAATATAGTTACAATAGCATATAGGGATCAATTAAAGTACCAATTGCAGTACAGGAATCGGACCAAAATGTCACCAAATGGTCGCTCAATTTGGTGACCAAAAATTAGACACCAAAACCATTCCCAGCTTGACAATATCTTGCCAGTTTAGTGAGTTAGCCATCTATCTTCGATGTTAAGTAGACCTGCCCCTGTAATCTTACTCTTATGGCAGAGCTTCGTTTTTTCAAGCATTTTATATCTGGTTGTAACAAAAACTTTCCGTCAAAAACGGTCTTAATAAAGTTAGGAAAAAAAAAAAAAAAAAACATAAAGCAGTAACTTTAGTGTGGGTAGCCAAAGTTTTGGTAGTTTTTCAAATCTATCACTCCAGTTTCAGTTCACTCAGTTTTCAAATCCGTCAGTGCACGAACTGTTTGCGCAGATGATATTTACAGTGGCAGGAAACTTTCATTAAAACCCGATATTACATTATACACAAGATACTACAATATCACATATAATTTCTTTAAAATTGTTTACATATAAAGAAAATTTGTAACAGTACATAATAGTATTAGCATTACAATATCTAAATCTTCATTTCTATTTCCCTCCATCCTGAATCGTGCCCACTTTTTTTGTTGTCCATTGCAACTTCCTAGGTTTCAAATCATTCAGTGCTACTGAAATTACTGTCTGTGTCACCTACTACAACTTGCAAATCAATGCCATCATCTTCATCATAGCTTAGTCTGTCCTTTCCACTTATAATGATTGTCGGAACCCTCAAGAACATTACATAACTGATTTCTTAGAGCTTCAACAATTAAGAGTCCAAGCACTCAAAATCCACGAGCATATAAATTAAGGTGAAAACAACCACTATGTAAATGAATTCCTTTTAAAATTTAAGGGAGCTCATTTTCTGAACTCCTTGAAGAAGAGAAAAGTTACAGGAATATTTTTAAACATTTTCAAAGTCTTCTGTTAAAAAGTTAGGGAAAAAATATATGAGACAGAAAAATACATGAGTAAATTATGTGTATAATTTACAGAGATTGCAAAACCTAATTTAACAAAATTAAGATAAAAAATTAAACATGCAATATATACAAAATGCAACATTATGCGTATCAATGATATATGTGCATGAAAATTAAGAAGTATAAAAAATGAAATAAATATTTTTTCACTAACAAACCCTGGACCATACTAGACTTAGTTTAAGGATTTATATTATATCATGCACGAAATACAAATTCATACATATATATAACTGTATTAAATTAAGTTTAAAATTAATTTTATTTGAATATCTGGCATTTCAATTGATATTTTTATATACAATGGATAGACAGTGAGAAATTAGAATTTTAAATTGAAAATTATTGAATTTTAAATTCTGTCACACAAGCATCAATTGCATCTAACCCCTGTAAGTGATGAAGCCTGAGGAAGTGGAAATGCAAGAAATTTACGGAAAACACAAATAACAATGCTTTTATTACATTACCTCTAAGTGGACCATCTAAAACTTCAATGGCTTCTTCATATTTCTCTTGTTGCTCAAGAATCATCAAATACAACTGTACTTCTAAAAATGAAAAAGTTTTGATGTTTAATGCAACATGAACATTAGTTTTAAAATAATTCTGGTGGTACTTTTCCATTTCGCCAGCACTCACCAAAAATTATACAACCGAAGCTAAACGGCATATCCTGGCTGGTAACCTTTTATCGCCACTTTTCAAAACAAGTCACGACCATTTTTTTTATCAGTCATGTCTTTCCCCTAATATGTCAAAAATGGATGAAAAACCAATGAAAATTTGGGATTTGCACATAACAGAGGAAGAATCTGTCAAATTCTTTCAAGTGAAAGGCGTTTTGCATAGAATTGCTACTTGTGATAATAATCATGAAATGAAATTTTGCTTCAGAGATGAAATTCAGTGGCGCTGCAACCTTTCAATTTGTCCCAGTAAAAGAAGTATCTGGAAAGGCACATGGTTTGAGTCATCAAAATTAAATTCCTTGAAGTCTGCGAGTTTTATTTATGGTTGCAGAGAAGAATTAACTTCAGTTAAATCATGTGAAAATCCGTCAGTTAAAAACTGGTCACAGAACTATTGTAGACTGAAAGAACTACATGCGCGAGGTCTGTGTGGAATTTTTACTTAAATGTAAACAACGGAAAATAGGAGGATCTGGTATGATCATCTAAGTTGATCTAAATGGATGAAAGTATGCTTATGAAGCACAAAAAAAAAACAATGCGGTGATGTTGCCTTTGTGAAGCTGCGAAACTGATCCATGAGCATTATATTAGAAGCAATTAATACAAACATCGAAAAAGAAACTACAATATATGCAGATTCTTGGAAATCATACTGCATTGAAGAACTGGAAGAGGAAAGTTTTGAACATTTCAAAGTGAACTACAAATACAATTTTGTTGATTCGAAAACAAACAATGCGGTGATGTTGCCTTTGTGAAGCTGCGAAACTGATCCATGAGCATTATATTAGAAGCAATTAATACAAACATCGAAAAAGAAACTACAATATATGCAGATTCTTGGAAATCATACTGCATTGAAGAACTGGAAGAGGAAAGTTTTGAACATTTCAAAGTGAACTACAAATACAATTTTGTTGATTCGAAAACAGAATAAAAAAAAAAAAAAAAAAAAAAAAAAAAAGACTATGAGGTAGCACAAAATGGCAAAATAAGAAACACAGAAAAATGAAAAAGTTATCTCCTGGAATTTATTTGGAGAAGGAAAACGAAACACCGATTTGAAAAAAATTTTAAACGATACAAAAATGTTTATGAATTTTTTAGAACTAACATTTGTTAACAATTTTTTCTGTGTATACTGTGTGTTGTCACCAATAAAGTCTGCTTGACAAGATTTGAGCCGGCAAAATGGAAAAGTACCATACTGGCTATCAAAGATTTTGCTATAAAAATTGTATTGTTTGTCTTCCTGCAATGTTTAGGCACATTTCCGATATTCATTCGGATTATGGTTATCAGCCACTGTTTTTGAATAATACCACTTCATAGCAAGCAAATACTTCCATACTTCGTAAATATGTACTTAAATCACAGTTTAACCCTCTAAGTTGCACAGCTTTTCGAAGCTGCTTAGACCTGAATTTAAACAGCATTCATTAAATGTGTACAATTATTTATTTTAGTCTCTGTTTTCATAAACTTCCATCCATTAAGATGATATTTACATCACCAAAGTAAGCAAAATATTTTAAATTATAAGCTACTATATACCAAGTAGCAAAAAAATCTCATAACTGGATAAAGGTAGTCATGTCAATCAGAGGTTTAAATTATACA
Source organism: Stegodyphus mimosarum (assembly GCA_000611955.2). NCBI lineage: Eukaryota > Metazoa > Arthropoda > Arachnida > Araneae > Eresidae > Stegodyphus > Stegodyphus mimosarum. The sequence goes on along the minus strand of KK116545.1, from coordinate 51,597 downwards.
AAAAATTTTTACTTCTATTTGTGAATTCTTTCAGTTTCTATATCCCACTTCCAGTTTCTAGTTTACTATTACCACAACAAAGTAGCAATTTTTAATACAAGAAACATAAACTTATTAGCATTTAAATTCACAGTTCATATGCATGACAGGAAAGAAGTTTAAGAAAATATACACAAGAACAATAGCTAACAGTTTTATTTTATAGATATGAATACTTATATAGGAGTTGGTTTTTGTTCATGGGTGTTGATTTTCAGTTGTTATTACAGTTTTGTTGGCAATATCCAGGAGAGTCTATCAATGTCCAGGAGAAGTCGTTTGCTTGATTCACTGAGGTGGCGGGCGATTGGATGGATGGAAATGGGGATGTCACAAGCTAACAAATGCTGCTAGACGTCTCAATGTCTCTCGTAGTGTGGTCCACCGAATATAGACTGTTTGAATCTAAGGATTCTGTGTCTAGAAAACATGTTATAGGCAGACCTAGAGTTACAACACCTGCCAGTGACCATTATTTAGGTCTTTCGGCCCAAAGAAGGAGTAACATTACTATGCCTCAGCTCATGGCAGATGATTTAGTAGTAACAGGAACAAGAATCTCAGCTACTACAGTGTGCAGATGGCGGGCGATTGGATGGATGGAAATGGGGATGTCACAAGCTAACAAATGCTGCTAGACGTCTCAATGTCTCTCGTAGTGTGGTCCACCGAATATGGACTTAGTTTGAATCTAAGGATTCTGTGTCTAGAAAACATGTTATAGGCAGACCTAGAGTTACAACACCTGCCAGTGACCATTATTTAGGTCTTTCGGCCCAAAGAAGGAGTAACATTACTATGCCTCAGCTCATGGCAGATGATTTAGTGGTAACAGGAACAAGAATCTCAGCTACTACAGTGTGCAGACGCCTGCGCAATCCAGGTCTGTATGCAAGACGACCAGTTGTTTGTGTCCCCTTGACCCAAGGACACAGAGATGCTTGTTTATGTTGGGCAAAAGAACACATCTCCTGGATCAGTCAACAATGGATGTCTGTTCTCTTCACAACTGAGCCCAGGTTCACATTAGAGAGTGATTCAGGGCATCAACTGATATGGAGGGAACAATGCACACAACCACTTCATTTTGGAAAGACATAGTTATAGAGGTGATGGAATAATGGTTTGGGCTGGGATCTCTCTTACTGGTTACACTGATCTGCATGTGTTCCATGGAGGAACTCTGACCAGTGTGAGACATCGGAACGAGATCCTTGATCAATATGTCCACCCATATGCCACTGCTATTGGTCCTGGATATCTTCTGATGACAACAATGTGCGACCGCACCGAGCTCGGGTTGCTGAAGAATATCTTCAGGGTCACGGTATGGAGCGGATGAAATAGCCAGCTCAATCCCCAGACCTCAATCCGATAGAGCATCTTTGAGACTACCTTGGTAGACAGATTGCTGCTTTAGGTCCTCTTCCAAGGTCATTAGATGAGACTGAAAAAGGATCACTCCGCGTCTGGCCATTGCTTCCCATTTCGATGACAAACAACTCAATTGACAGCATGGAACGTTGCTGCCACCAATGTATTGCAGCTAGGAGTGGACACATTCCTTATTTTTTCACAAAAAATTGTGATATACTGTTTCTCCAAGACTGAATTTCTTTACCAAGAGTGCAATTTTTTGTTGTAATTCATGTTTGTGTTCAACTTTAGAAACATTCTATGTCACTTTTATTAAAGAACTGTTTAGTGAACACATCCTGTAAATTTCTTGTTTCTATGTTGCCTCATTTTCATATTAGACACAAAAAACATGTTGCTCCTTAACTTTTGGAGGGCAGTGTGTTTTCCTTTGGTTATACATTGGTAAAAGTACATGTAAAGACATTGTTTCAACAAGAATAATAGCAATTTCATTTTAAATTTTATCATAATATCTCAAGTTGTATTTGCTTAATTTGCATGATATATATCTGTTAACAATTTCTGATAATTCACAGGACTAGCACATATTTTCCAAAATCCATATTTAATTTATCCATCTATTTAATTTTCCAACATAGAAGATATGACTTAAAAAAAAGACATTATTAATCTAATTATATCACAGAAACAACAGGAATTATTTATACAGACATTTTTAAAAGCTATCATCAGGCAACCAGCCCATTCAGTTGCCAGGAGAATTTGAAGTTAGCAATCCACTTTTTTCAACTTTTCATGTATTAGTAACAGAGGTTCCCATGAAATACGATTTTGAGGTAGTTATGTTTTTGGACAAGTGCCTGATCATACCCTCATGTCCAGGGGCATAAAGAAGGAGTCCAAACTTGTATTTCTACTTTATTCAGGTATAGTCTCTTTTCTGTCACTCTATTAACAGAGGGTGGTGTAGTCAAACCTGTGCTCATTTGTTGACTGATAAGTGATGATGAAACTGAGACACATGCAATTAATAAATTAATACACAGAGAAAGATATACATTTTCCATTTAAACATAGCTTACCAGCTTCTGCTTCAAGCTTATTTTCTTTTACAAATTTTTCTGTCATTCTTTCTGCAAGGGGTAGAAGCATTTGTTTTGCTAATTTTTCTTCTGCTACATTCGCCTAGATAAGGATGAAAAATTACATTTTAAAAACAAAAAATAAATCGATAGACAGAAGAACTGCAATATGAATATACAAAAGAAAGTAGTCAACTACATTAAAATTCAATGTCATTTTTGAAAGGACTTCTTTTTTTTAATAATCTTAACACATACATAGTTGACACTTGAATAATATGCATTTGAAGTGAACTGCTTAAATTTACATGATTTTTTTAAATAAATAAAATGGTCAACTTTTTGAAGATTTGCGACAATTTAAAAATTTTGAAAATTATGCAACTTTAAAATACTTCTAAAAAATTAAGAAAAAGTTGAAATGTTCAAAATGTGTGCAAATACTAATGTACCTAAATTTGATAACAAAAAAAAAACATTTATGTCACAAGGTGTTTTGAATCACAAATAATTTTTTTTTTCAAAGTAAGAGCACTCACACAGACAGATGGACAGATGTGCATGCATACACGCACAGGGAAAAAAAGGGGGGGGGGAATCTGAAAGGTTTCAGATTTTAAAATTCATCCAAAGGCATTTTTTTTTTTTTAACATTTTGTATGTTACCTTTATTTATCAAATATCATGTTCTTTGCACTTAAACCATAAAATTCAGATCAACAGGAATATTGCAAAATAATTTTAAAATGAGGATATCTTTAGAATTTCTGATACACAGTTCCGTGCACTAGAGATAAAAAGGTTTCCCCCCTTGTACAGTGTTGCCATTGCTTGTTTTTAAATCATTCATTAAAGTTTTACAAAATATGAAATGGATAATAAACAAATTCCAAATTTGGGCTTCCAGATGTGCATATTTGGGTGGGAAAGTAAGTTATTAAAAATTGGATGGCTCTAGGTACTGTTGTTTTATCACATTTGGAGAAATATACATATATTTTTGAAGATTCTTCATTATTTAATTTCTTTAAATATAATACAGAGCTGCAATATTTGGTAGCAACAGTTTTAAAAGTGATACAGCGCTTTTAGTGATACAACGCAAAATCGCAAAACGAAAACAATAGTCCTTCAGGGACAAAGCCCCTTTGGACTAAAAAGAAAATCTGAAAGGTTTCAAGTTTTAAATTACATCCAAAGGGGCTTTTTTTTAACATTTTGTGTGTCCCTTTTATTTATTAACTAACATGTTCTTAAACCACAAAATTCAAATCAAGAGCAATATAAAAAAAAAAAAAAAAAAAAAAGCCCTCCTGCGACACTCTGAAAACACTGTAACGGCTTTTTTTCCAGCCACTTAGCAATAGAGAAATCCTTATTTTCATTTTCCTCTTTAACCCTCATTGTAAAGTAATAGTATACTGAAAAGAATTTCAGATAGTTGATTCTGTAATAAGTCAGCAACTTTTCTAGCATAAGTATTCTACCTAGAAGTAAAATGGTGTAATCAATGTGATTGTTGTACTCCATTAAAATGCTTAAAACAAGCTACTTTCTGTAATGACACATCAAGCTCTTGATCACACTTTGTCCCATAGTTTGCAATATCAAAATTGCATTTGGGGACAAAAAAACAACCTTAATCTACTCGAAGTTTCAGATAACAGTATACACAACATAGACGTAAATCAAGAGTAAAATCCTCTGCTTTTTAGCAGAAAGTTTTTCATTTCATTTTCTTAACTCTTATTAAAACAGTTTTGAAATCATCAATGCTTTATAATTAGCTTCATAGGAAATAAAAAAAGTTTTCACACTTTTTAAGCATCTTGGCTTTTGAGATTTTCAGTTACTAAGAAACTATGAAAAAAGACACTTTTCATGCTGATACTTCAAAGAACCATGATTTGCCTTTTTCACCATTTTCAGCCAGTGCAATATACCTATATTTCACTAGTTGAAACAATCTTTTAAATTTTAATGTTTGATTTAGCATCATCTTCCCAGTTTCATTTGTTCTAATAACGTTTTTTTTTGTTGTTGTTGTTGTTTTGTTGTTCTAAAAATGTCAGAGCCCAGCTTCACTTGTTCTAAAAATGTCTTGTTTGCTACTGGCAAGAGGTACCTCTCCAAACATTTTCCCCCTTTTCATGACACCTAATTTCGAAACACTGCCTAACTCTTAACTCTTCATGCTTTTTCCTGAAGAAACGTTATTTTGCTTCTTAACCCTATCCAACCAGCCATTTCAGCATAAAAAGACAGTCTCTCCAAAGTGTATGACAAATTCACTGGCCTTTACCTGAAGCACTTGTCCACATATTAGCAGATTATGGCTTTTTTTAATGGTGACCAATTTCAGCTTTAACACACTTCTACTCTGTTAACTTTTTCCTCCCAACCAAATTTTTTTGTACCAACTGTAGATTTGGATAAACCACATTCTTCATAAAGATTAAGCTGCAATCATTTTTCAAATAATTTTCACCTCATCGTCAGGGAAAAAAAATGCTTTAAATTCATATTTTGCCATGTATAGCAGTTTTTGACACAAATAGTGAGTACAGAAAGTATGTGAAATATTCACCCTTCAGGAAAAGATAAAGAAAGGAGATAATTTCATCGCCAATGTGTCTTATCCAATGCCCAATGAAGATGCAATCACTTCCCCAAAGATATGTATGGTTACAAAAAGCTTCAATAAGGAATACATGTGTCTCACAAAAGACCCAAAGAATGCAAAACTTCTATTTAGAAGACAAAGTCTGGAGAGCACTTATACTCAAACCAAAGGTGACAATAACGATCAAAGTTTCAGTCACTAACAGAAGAATTTACAGTAGAGCCCCAAGCTCATACGATTCACTTCTTCCTTTTTCCCTGAATGCTGAAAATTTCAGAATTCTTCTCATAGCATCAGTCTTAAACAGAGGTCTATCTGTTCAATCAAAGAATTTGACTGAGGCCAGAAAACCTATTCACATACTTTAGCTCAGTGATCACATGCATTTAGGTTTGCATACTTGTCTTGCACCGCCTTTATTTAGAACACTGAGAAAAAAGGGGATAATAAATAATATAAAGATGTTTTCCTTTATGGATGGAATAGAAATCCTATCACCTTAAATATAGATGACATTAAGGGTTAGTAAGTTTTTCATTAAAATTTATATTAATTCTGGGAGAAAAAAAATTCAATTGAAGATACTCATACAGTTTGTTACATCTAATCTTCACATTTTTGGGAATTTGCTATAACAGGGTCAAATAATATTAAGTATATCGAAAATCAGATGGCAACAAAAAATGGGTGGCAAAATGTTTGCTATGTCTGAAGGTTTATTAGAGTGGGGTTTGGCTGTATATAATGCATTCATAATTTTCAAGATGAATGGCATAGCTCGAGACCAAATGATAATTTATGAGTTCACAAATCACAAATATTAAGTTTTATCTTTATTACAACTGAACTTTAAAGCAATACAAAATTATTGTGGAAAAGTATACAGCATGATGAAACAAGCTTACAGTAACAATGCTTTGCACTAATGAAATTTTAGGTGACAAACATGCAGGTGTTTGGGATCAACTCATATTATTACACTTTAAGTTAGCAAGCTAACAAGTTTACCATAATAAAACTTTGTTCTGTAAAGTTTCAACTGCAATTTCATGTAAATAAAAACTGTTGCATTTTGATTTAGGATGTGAGAAAGTGGGGCTAGTCTCAGTTATCTTACAATATTCCAGAGGCCCATCAGAGTTGCGGACAGGGATCCAATTTTTTTTTTTAAATATATTATGACTAACAAAAAACAAGTTTCCAAAATATGGCAATAAAAAAAATTTTCATAATGAATTTGTCCCTGAAAAATTTTTGGTAGGTTTTGATACCTTTTTACGTGAGAATTCATAGAGTTCACTTGTAATACTGATATGCACTTGAAGTTAGTAATGAACAATGTCACAGAGCAGTGACTGCTCATAAGTTTTGAGCCTCCAAAGAAATTGTGATTCATTACTCTCTTTAATCACATGATTTCCTGTTCTGGATTATTTCCCATGCTCTATACCAGGGATGGCCAACAAGTCGATTGACAAGCCCATTTTGGTCGATCACACGCAATTTTAAAAACAAAAATTGATCACACGGCATGATGTACAGAGAAAGAACCTAGTTTTCAATTATAATTAGAGCGGCATTAGGGTGTTTTGTTTACAATGCACTATAGTAGAGATATAAATAAGCTGTGCAACTACAATTATTGTAGAAAGCAACCCATGGTTTTGTTATTTACAGAATTCTGAAGCTATAGATGCTTAGTTCTTTAATATCGGCCAGCATCAGCGGGAATTTTATCATGCTATTTCCAGCACCGCAAAGAATTTCCGAGTGAGGAAACCATGCATATATAACCACATAGGAAAATCCTTAGTTGAAAAGAAAAATGAAGCACTAGCCTCTTGAGTTGGTGAAGAACTGGCAGCCAAGGTATTTGAAAATGAAAATTCGAAGATGATTTTTGGAAGTACCTTAACCGAAAAGCATCAGCAAATGTAGATAATATATTTAGTTCTTGTTTCAAATCCTCTTCCCTCTGAGAATCGGCATTTTCCTACTTGAAGTTAGGGAAGACTAAACAACGTTCTGTGTTGACTAATACACATACTGAAGACTCTGAATTTAGTTTTGTCAAGATATACACCTAATTATGATTTCTTGGTTAAAGACATGAAAATTCAAACTTCTTATTAAATAAAAGTAATAAAGTATGTTCTTTTTCTATCTTTAATATTTTGCTAACATTGTCAATTCAATCAATAATTTTGTTGCTGAAGTTTATCTAGCACATTTAAATTTTAGTCCATAAACTGTTTGTTTTGTAATGTAAAATACATGTATAATATTAATTTAACAAATTAAATACTTTACACCCCTCTCGCCATCTATAAAATATACCTGTGACAATGGGTCAATCGCAATGCATTTTTTAGAACAAAGTACTTTTTGTACACAAATGTTGGCCACCTCTGCTCTATACTACAAAACAAAACAGAAAGGGACCCACTTTTGATAACATTAAGGAGATTTAAATACTCTCTACTCCTCAGCTTCTGTTCCAAAAAAGGACAGCTTGGAATACAGAGAAAAATTGAAAAAAATGTATTTGTATGTAAGAAATAATTTAAATGATTTTAAAATTATTAATTAAAATTGGCTGTATTGAAGTCATTACTTGCTAATAAAATGATTTCTGCAATGTGCTCGGAAAGCTACAGACCAGTGATTTAGCAAAGTCTAAATTCAGCTTTGGATTAAAGTTTAGCTTTATTGGAAACTTCCACGCACTTTGGGCCTTCTTCTTTTAAAATCCATACTTTTCCAATTAAAGCAATGTGACCCAAATGCTGAATTTTGTTTCTACTTTTAAACTGTATGTTCCTTTTCTATATACTGTGTAATGACAACACAATCCTTAAAACAATAAAATTGAAATTAACTTTTGTATAAAATAACTTGCATGCATATAATGTTCATGAAGAAAAAATTATAGCTGCATTACATTTTCTGAATAACTGCAATGAAAATAGTAGTATATGCACTCATTACTGCAATTAATGCACCACTGTACAGCAAATAATAAAATTTTGAGAAAATAAAGTTTATGGTATTATTTCTAAGATACAGCTGCCAACCTTGAAATTAGAAAGATTGACAGATTTCTCCGAGGAAAGTAGGAGGTTTCCATGCTGCATGGTGATACCACTTCAAAAGAACTCCAAAGTACCTTAAATTCATTTAATAATACATGATTCATCTTAATGAACTATTTGTAATACAATTCTGATGTAAAATATATTAGCTTTAAATTAGTTAAATTTTAGGTTGTTTGACTAATTTTATTTAATTTTCTTACACTTTTATATGAAAAAAGCTTCAAGTAGAGAAAGAAAGTTTTATTTATCATTTCAGTAATTTTAAATATGATGAAATTAAAATTAAGAATTAATGAACTGTTTGTGTGGATAAACTTAGTAATGTCCCACATATTGAAGTAAAAATAAACTGATTAAACATTGCTTGAATTTTCATATGAAAGTCAACAAATGTCTAGAGCAGATTTTATATCAAATGATTCTTAATAAGAAACAGAAAATGAAATGTAATAAAAAAATGCAATACAGATGAAATAAAATTTAATAAGAAAAATTATTCTGAAAATTACTAGGGATGGTGGAATGGAATTTGCATAATTTAAGGTTTGTTAAACCAATAAATTTCATTCACTATGAAAAATTTTCCTTAAAGGCTAAAAATTAAAAACCCGTCGATTTCTGATCTACCGGGAGCTGCAATGAAAACCTGCTAGAGTTTGCAACTATGAGTTTAATTAATTACAAGCTCATAGCATTGAACTGAGATCAGGAATATTACTTGAATGGCTGACATAATAAAATATGGAACAATATTCGGTTAAAGTTTTAGTTTACAAGACATGCAATCACTGTGCCATTTCTATAAGAAATTGCATACATACAACAAATGAAAGGAAATAAGTTTCTAATTAATTTAGAATGTTATTAAAATGAATTAGCTCATACAATGGAGTAAATACAAGAATATTCTGAGTTAGTAGCCTGAATCAAAATCTGTTGAAATAATCGAATTGTTTATATTTGCTATACACTCAAACCTGTTTTTGTGCAGTACTAGTAGTCATATTATCAAGGTACTATCGCACAAAATAAGACTCAAAAACAGGTTTGAGTGTAATAAATTTTATACAATTCATGAAACATACATAAAAGTAACAAACAGAAACTTAAATGTACAAACCTGCATGACTATACTCATTATGGCCCAGAAATAATATGGATTTTTTGGTTTTAGTTTATACAGGGCCACAGCTGTTTGTTGTTGTTTTTTGTAATCTCCATTTCGCACATGAGACATGAACAAATGAGATAATAATTCTTCATTCTGAGGATCTTTCTTGGTCGCTCTTTCATATGCATCAGCAATAAGCTGAGCTAAATAAGGAAGAAACTAGTATATTAACAAATATAACAAGATACATAAGTATAGAAATTCTCTGCATTAGAAATAAAAATTAAAACCTAAAAAGGTATTAAAAGTCAAAAGAAATATAACATATCTCTAAGTACACTGCTTTTTCCTTCCCTTTAAATTGAGTAGTAAAGATTAAAAAAAAAAAAAAAAAAAAAAAGA
>KK116545.1:23371-38595 GCA_000611955.2 Stegodyphus mimosarum | reverse complement strand
AAACATCTTGATAAAAAAAAAAAAAAGAAACGTTTGTAAGACATAGTTTTGTGGAAAATTCCAAAGCCAGTTCCGTCTGTTGCCCACAGATCACGCACATTTACATGAGACGCCTTATGAACACACAAAAATATAAAAGACCTATAGAAGCACGAATTTTGATTAGAGTTGTATGATGAGCATATCTCTCTCTTTGAAAGTTCTCAGAAATAGATGCAATATAAATATTTGTATAAGTGACAACTTTCAGCAACATTTGTTCACTTAGTAAAAGTTCCCAACAATTCACTTGGAGTCTGCACATAGTTTCCGATGTTTCCAGGCAATTTAGTAATCATGAGTTCTAACATCAGGTTTAGGCTTTTCTTTTGATCGTTTTTTTTTTTTTTTGTCTTTAATAAAGCAATAAATGTCATTCTCATTTTCATTTTAAGAACCCATCTCGATTTTTTAATCAGTATCATGATAACTAAAAAATTCATTATCACTTTCATCATCAGTTTCTTCAATGAATTCTTCACCAGTTGATACATTTTCTAATAATTTTTGCAAACGTAACATTTCATGCTTATAGGATAAATTCCTCATGTTTGCAGCTTTCTGTGCTACCACAAATGAACTACGTTACGGCAATGTGAATAGGCATGCTGGGTGTGAAAGACCCGATTCGATCAAACTTTCGGCGAAAAACTTTGGAAACACAAGGAGGATGACCTTGGAAGAGACTACACCGAACCACAACCACTAAGGAAAAACAGGGATGTTTTTAGAAAGATTTCTTTAATCAAACAGGTCCACTGGACCCACCACTCGTGTATGTAAATCTATTTGTATGCAAATCTACATATGCTTAAATGTGTAACACGTGCATACTTGAATGTAAATTAAACAGTAGTCACCTGCTGTAAAAGTGTAAATGTCTTCATGTATTATCACAAGCAGACACTATATCCCACCAAAAAATTACATAACTTGCTAAATTTGAGCAAATGACTCAACATTCTAATAATCTGGCAACCTTGTTTGTTACTTGTGTTTTTTGAAAGTATTCTATTGTACTCACGTGTTGTTACTATACTTGATTTGGTAATACTTTTTTGCGTGATTAAATATTCTCGTAATCTAGTAACCCTACCCGTTGCTTGTGTTTTTTGGAAGGTGTATACTCATACTTGTTTCAGTAATACTTAAATAAAAGTGTTTAAATACTGCATTTGGTTTTAATAAACAAGTGAAAAAGAGGTTGATATTTACTGTACAGTTCCGCTTGGTTTCTGTCTGAAAAAAAAGGCAAGTGATATTGGCTGTTCATGAAATCTGGAAGCCCGCTGTGTGAAATAGGTTTTTCGGTAACCCTAATGTTGATAAAATTAGCACTGGGGAAAATTGTGCAAATATTGTGAAATGTGTTGTATTGAGATTTGGGCTATTTTTGTAACAGTAACCCTTTCGTATGGACTGGAGATTTTGAATTGTTGTGTTTGGTTGCACGTGTGTAATGTTTTATGAAAGTGGCGCTTGAAAGGTCGTCTGAATGTTTCCTTAGTGTTATAAATGAGTATATTCTTCCGGAGACGACAATAATTTCAGACTGCTGGAAGGAATACAATTGCCTTTCAGATAAAGAGCTGAAACGACCAAAAATTTAATTGAATTGCTTATGTGAAAGATGGAGGAGTTGTCAACGTATGCACATGAAGAAAAGGTATATTAAAAAATTGATGTTTCATTTATTTATTTTTGTTCCCAAGTTAATGTTTTTTAAAAGATTTGTTGTTTAATTTTTTATATTAGGAAATTTGTATTTTTGGTTATTTGTTAGTGTCTGTGTGTGTTAAGACAGGGGTGAAGTTTTTCTGGTCAACATGATATTTTTAATTTAGTTTTAGATTTCTGATTAAGTGAAAATAGATCGATGTGTACATGGAGAAAGTAAAATTAGTGTGCAGTGCCTAGTTTGTACAATTCTGGGATTTATTTTAAAGTTAAAATAGGTCGATGTGTACATGGATAAAGATAAATTAGTGCCCAATGCCTAGTTTAAGCAAGTCTGATGCTTTTTCAAGTTAAAATAGGCCGATGTGTACATGCACACTGAATTTGTATAAGTGTTTGATTTTTTGTTTTTGTTTTGTGTAGTGGGTGGAAGAATCGACACCATCTTGAAATTGGTGCCAATCCTTAGTGGCGCCGATCTTGGCATCAAAAAAGAAACGATTCGCCAAGCGATACCATAAAGTGAAGATTAACCTGAAAAAGATGTTTAAAAATTATGGCATCCTACTGGACATTCTTATATATAAAAATTTGCATCCAATGAAATTATATACAGTGGTACCTCGATATACGAGTGTTTTGAGATACAAGCCACCGAGCGAGTGATATTTTGCTTTGAGATGAGAGCAAGATTTGAGATACGAGGAATCACACACTACACCAATGGCGCGCATGTTGGTGTGGTGCATCATCTAACAGTTTCTCCCACCTCAGTCTGTGCGCTTGTTTCCCTCATTTTCGAAGCATTTTTCATAAGTTGGATTCGTGTTTTTTGCTTTTTATACATTTACAAAACATTATCACTTTTAAAAACACGGGTCCGACGAAGAAGATGATGTCTATTGAATTAAAGCATGAAATCATAGAAAAACATGAGCAAGGTGTACAAGTAATTGACTTGGTGAGGATGTACAGGTGTAGCATATCAATGATATGTACTGTGCTTAAACAGAAGAAGTTGATAAAGGGTATAACACCAGCTATGGACGTTACAATAATTTCTAAGCCCCGGACCTCTCTCCATGAAAAGATGGAGAAACTACTGACGGTGTGGGTGACAGAGAAGCAGCTTCAAGGAGGAACCTTAACACAAAGCATCATATGTGAGAAGGCATGAGCAATTTACGGTGATTTGCTGAAGCAAATCCCACAAACGAAGAATCGGAAGACTCGTTTAAAGCCAGTCAGGGCTGGTTTGACAACTTTAAGAAAAGGACCGGCATTCACTCCGTTGTTAGGCATAGTGAGGCAATGAGTTCGGATGTGAAGGCACCTGAGGTTTACATCAAAATGTTTTACGAACTGATAGAAGCCAAAGGATACATCCCCCAGCAAGTCTTCGGCTGTGATGAGACAGGGCTTTTCTGGAAAAGGATGCCGAATAGGACTTACATAACGGCAGAGAAGACGATGCCAGGTCACAAACCCATGAAGGATAGATTAACTCTAGCACTTATCGCCAATCCGAGTGGCGACTGCAAAATCAAGCCTCTGCTAGTATACCATTTGGAAAATCCCAGAGCCTTTAAGTCACATAAGATTTTAAAAGAAACACTGCCAGTTATGTGGAGAGCAAATCCGAATGCGTGGGTCACCAGGAAATTCTTTGTGAAGCGGATAAACCTGGTGTTTGGCCCTTCTGTTAAAAAATATCTACAGGAAAACAACCTCCTCATGTAAGCCCTTCTTGTCCTCGACAATGCCCCTGCTCACTAACCAAATCTTGAAGATGATTTACTCGAAGAGTTCAAGTTTATAAAGGTTCTCTACCTACCACCGAACACCACTCCTATCCTGCAGCCCATGGATCAGCAGGTGATTTCTAATTTTAAGAAGTTGTACACCAAGCACATTTTTCGGCGCTGCTTTGTGGTGACACAGAACACAAACCTTACCCTTCGAGAGTTCTGGAAGGACCACTTTAACATCGTGATACGACTAAAAATTATTGATCAGGCCTGGTTGGGTGTCACAACGAGGACCTTAACCTCTGCAAGGAAGAAGCTGTGGCCTGAGGCTGTAGCTGAAAGGGCCTTTGAAGGATTGGAATTCAAACTCAGTGGTAGAGGAGATTGTTTCTCTGGAAAAATCCATGGGTCTGGAGGTGGATGAGAGAGATGTGAACAAACTCGTTGAGGAACAGTCTCAGGAGCTGACAACCGAGGAGTTACACGATCGACATTCGCAGCACCATACAGAGGTTCAACGAAAAATTAGTTTTGAAGAGGAGCCAGAGATGGAGGAGGCTATCCCTACAAGAGATATAAAGGAGATCCTGGGAATGTGGGAGAAAGTTATAGAGTTCGTGGATAAAAACACCCCGAAAAAGTTGCTACTGGTCGTGCATCGGAGTTGTTCAACAAAACTTGCCTAACTCATTTCTGCAATATCCTGAAAGGAAGGAAGAAACAAACCTCCTTGGACAGTTTTTTTAAACGATCTGCAGGTGAAAATGAGCAAAGCGTGACGAAAAATGCGAAGAGCAGTAACGAAAATTAAGCACTTCACTTTTTTTTTATTATGTTTTTATAGAATAGGTATTTGTTATTTAAAAATAAATGTTTCTTTAAATACATTTTTCTTATTCAAAAGCAACTGAAGTGATGTTTTGGGAGCTGGAACAGATTAATGGCATTTCAATTAATTTCAATGGGGAAAACTGCTTCGAGATACGAGCAAGGTTACGGAACGAATTAAACTCGGATGTCGAGGTACCACTGTACGGGTAAGCAAGTCTTCTAGAAATATAACGTGGAACAATGCAACAATACATGGGTATTCGAATGGGGAATAGGTCCAAAGGCAGTTGAATTTCCTTTGTGGGTCCAAAGGCAGTTGAATTTCCTTTGTGAGAGTGACCAGCTTTATTTATTACTGGTACAAAGAATCAACATCAAATAAATTTTATGCAGAACTGGAAATTTCCAACAAAACTTTGTTTGACTGAATTAGCTACAGGCAAAGAGATATGTGTTTTAGAAATAGATGGAGTAGAAAAAAAGAAAATCAGTTCCAAAGGACACATTGCAAAAATTGACAAAACCCTCTTTGTCAAAAGAAAAAATAATGCTACACATGTACGCCCTAAACAATGGGTTTTTGAAGGAATATGCCAAAAGACAAAGGAATCTGACAGAAACATCAGTACTTTAATGGAGAAAAATTATTGAAAACATTAAGGAAAGAAACAACATCTATTCAGATGACAGAAAAGGCTATCAAATGAACCAGTTAAAAAAAGCTGAATTTCTGCACAGTATGGTGAACTACGAGTGTAACTTTATAGATCCCAAAACGTTCATTCACACCCAAATTGTAGAATGAATATGGGCTCTGCGAAATGGTACAATTAAAAACAGAGAGGAACAGATAATCACCATCTTGACTTGTATCTTATTCAGTCTATACAGTATCAAGCTCAAGTCATTAAGAAAGGAGACTGTTTTTGAAATGATATTGAAAGCAACAGCCAGAATATTTCCATCGGGGGGGGGGGAAAGCACCAAGTAAGTGAAAAACTGTTTATTACAGAGACGAACCATGTAAATACTGGCCTTACAGATTTTGATTTTACATAAATTTTTGCATTTTATAAATGTTTCTTTTTATAGTTGTTTATAAGCAGAAAGAGTGCCTAAATACTATTATTAAGATACTTAAATAAACATTTTTCAGAATTTGCTAAGACACCAACGAGTTAGTTGACAACTTTTCATGCGAATGTGGGCAGTCAGAAAATAACAATTTTTCAAGTTAATAAATCTTTTATTTATGTTACTGCCATTCTTTCTCTTATTTTATACAAATGCCATATGAAAAACAACAGTAAATACAATACTTATAAATATTAATGAAACCACTTTTCAAATGGCAGACATTTTATAAATAATAAACTCCTGAAAAATACCAAATTATTCTTAATTAACATAATGGCTGATATTGTTATTGAAAATAAAGACTTCAAGACAAAAACTAAAATCATTTGAAAGCTTTCAAGATTACAACTGCCTAACAATGAACTAACCACCATTTTATCCTGCTGCTTCTATAAAAAAAATGCAGTAGCAATTTTAAATTATTTCATGTAGAAACAACATATATATACACACATATATACATATCACCATGAAAGGGAGATCGCATGGAATCACGAACGGAAGATGCATGACACACGGTTTCTGCATCATGGTCTGGGCCGTAATTTCAAACACCTTCTTTGATGACAATCATTGTCTTTTTATGTTGTTTTTTCTTTGTTTTTGCTGTACTCCGAATAATAAACATGTTTTCTCACCCCATTCTTGTCCTTTCTTGATTTTTGTGTCATCATTACTGCACCAGGAAAGCATTTCCGACTATGCATTGCTACGTGATTTCCCATTGTCTAGTTGCACTCTTATTTCTCCTGAAAGTTTGTCCCTGCTGTACTGATACACCCTGTATATAATTTATGTATGCACTATAAATGTTGTTTTAAAATTAAATTCATGAGCATACAGAACCAGCAAATACCTCAAACTATGTGAAACTCACTCAGAATGGAAACTGGTCACCACGGATTATTAAAATCATACAAGATTATTTTTAACACATATTAAAATAAGTGTAAATTTATCTTTCTTACTTATTTTCTTTGGATAGTGATTTCTTTTTTTTGTTACAATTTAACAAAAACATTTAAATTCAGTTACGAAATAAGTATAATAAATAGCAGTTATAACTTTTCAGATACATTTAAAAAAGATATTCACAATACCTTTGCACACAAAAAATCTTTTTGTTTTTTAAGTAGTTTGTCAGCTTCCTGCAAGGCTTTTTTGTTGTTGCCATTGTCTAAACAATCTGTGAAATTTTATAATTAGAATTCATAATCACAACAAACACAATCACAGAGAAATAAATACACAAATGATTTCACAAAATTAATCATTAATAGCATAAATAAAGCGTCACAAATTAAATTCGCAGGAGGTACCATATTTAGGGAACTATATTTGTACAATGATAGCTTTCCATTAAGGTAAATAAAATTATTCTGTATATTAAACGTCAACTAACAAGATGAAATGTAAAGTATCACTGGCAAGTGATAAAAAAAAGCTAACGTAAATATATGCGAAGAATGGAAAAGCAAATCTATACAAGATGAATTATAATAAATGATTAACTCTACATATTGAAGTTTTAAGTATTATATACAAACACAAAGTAAACAATTTTAAATGAGGTATATAATTTCAATAAAAAAGGCAATGAGAAAATGAAATTCAAAAATCATTTCTTGATTAGCGTTTAAATATTACAATACAATTCAGGATCAACATTTAAATAACAAATTAAATAAATTATACTCGAAATACACGATACATGAAAACACCATTTAGAGTACAGAGAAGCTGATTTTATGACAATTACGTTCTAAATCAAATATATTATTCTACCGTACCGCAAATTATATTATAGCAATTAATAATAAAAATTAATATATTAAAATTTTTTTTGAACACAAATATTACGACTTTATATAACACTGAAATCCGTAAATAACAGCTGAATGTATAAGCTAAACATTTATGATCAATAAATGATTGGTTTATTTACATATATAAGTTAATCGGCAAATATGTCAGGAGCTAAAAATATAATAACAAACCGTAAATTGGACGCAATCTCCGCTCATTGACTCCAGAATCCACATGTGACCGTGCAGCCATGTTGAAAGATCCTCGTCTTTCCCCTGTTTTACGGTTTTAAAACAAACTCAAGCTAACGGTGTCATAAACGGTTTGACTGTTTTGTTACAGTTTCAGGTCTATAATAGGAAAGAGCGATAACATAACTGCAAAATCTCAGAAGAGCTTTTGTTATGCTTAACGGAAAAAGGAGTGCCTTCGTTATCACCATATTTTATCTGCCTATTTAAGAACTGCATTTTTGAGATCTAATAGTTATTTTCCATTAATATATTTCTATAGCTAATAAATAAAATTACCCTACTACGTTTACTCTCTGAAATGCTCTAGGAATTTTGGCGGAAATAAAACATAATGGATGATAATATGTGCCGTGAAATTTAGCGAATAGCAACAATATTGTAACAGCTTTAGATATTGTTGCAATAATAATCTTGTACTTTTGAATTAGTTGAATTTGAAATATATATGTTAATAAATGGCAATGTTTGAAACGCCAACTCCAAGGTTTCTAAGAAAGTATTTTACTGATCTTGCGCCAACTCGAGAGCTGCGTGCGGTTCTCGCACGAAGTAAGAAAATGATTTTTAATTTTAAAAAAAGAGAGAATACGTTTTTGGCTGTTAATTTTTTATGTTACCTTTTCTTTGACTTATATGTTGCAGTTATGAAACTGATCTATTAAATAAAGTTTGCTGTGTTCCAATGGAGTTTGCTTTAATTACGAAACAAGCATTGCAGTCTTAATTATTTTTGGAGGCACTGACGAGATAGAATAATTGTGCCTGCTTTTGAAATGAAAGCACATCTCCTGGAAAGCAAGGTATAGCATTTCTGTATTCCCAATTCCAAACGATATTATAAAGTTATTTGAACGAATTTTGATTTTATACGCTGCTGAAAAGCATACGAAAATGTGTTTTGCATCGTTGCAAATTTTAGTATAACTGTGCAAAAATTTTCTGTGTTCTGAACTCAGTTTACTATTCCTTACTTAGTTTGAAGTGTCCATCATTGGACTTAGTTTGAAGTGTCCATCATTGGACTTAGTTTGAAGTGTCCATCATTGGACTTAGTTTGAAGTGTGCATCATCGGACTTAGTTAGTCTGAAGCGTCCATCATTGGACTTAGTCTGAAGTGTCCATCACTGGACTTCGATAGTTTGAAGTGGTCATCATTGAACTTTAACACTCAAGTTTATCTTGCATTTTTACATATGTATTTGAGTCGTAAATTGTTGTATGTTATTTTATGGTGCATCACTGCATATCAACTGATGGTAACAGTCATAGGCTCTTCGGAATAAATGTGGTATTGCTTATTCTGAGTATTTAAACAAGTGCATTTAATTCCTTGTTGCCAGAGCACTTTATTTATTTATTGCAATTAAGTTGAGCTATTTTGAGGAAGCGTAAAGAACAGGGTGTTCGTAAACTTAAGAAGTAGAAAAAAATGTCTTTCTTAGGAAGAGCTCGTAAGGAGGATTTGCAGAATCTCGCAACTGAACTAGGTGTTCAGGTGACTGCTGATTTGAAAATAGTTGATCTGAAACAGAAAATTATTGAGAGCAGAGATTATGACGAAGTATTCGTCAAAGAAGTCTTAAACACGATAATAGAGGACCGAAAAGAGAGGGAAGAAAGAGAGGAACGTAGGAGACAGGAAGAGGAACGTAGGAGACAGGAAGAGGAACGTAGGAGACAGGAAGAGGAACGTAGGAGACAGGAAGTAGAGGAACGTAGAAGACAGGAAGAAGTAGAGGAACGTAGGAGACAGGAAGAAGTACAGGAACGTAGGAGACAGGAAGAAGTAGAGGAACGTAGGAGACAGGAAGAAGTAGAGGAACGGAGAAGGAAAGAACAATATGATTTAGAGAGATTAAAACTTGAAGCTGAGATAAAGTCTCAAACCACCGGACAGGTCCGGGCGAAAACGGAATTGCGACATCTGATGCAGAAATTTGACGACAAAGAAGGAGATATCAGTCTATATTTATTACTGTTTGAAAGGCAAGCAAAATGGGCTCAAATTGATAAAGAATAATTTGTATCTCATTTGATAGGACTACTTTCTTACGAAGTTACACAAATAATATCTAGAGAACCCTCTGATAAAGCTAAAGATTATGAACATGTGAAGACTTTATTGCTAAAGCGTTTTAAATTAAGTCCTGAAAGGTTTAGGCAGAAATTCATGAAGCATCAAAAAAGTACCGAATCAACATGGGTGGATTTCAGCTATGAATTAGAAAATTATTGCAAGCAATGGGTAACTGGTTTGGGAGTTGAGAGTTTTGAACAGTTGTTGGACTTGATGGTGATTGATCAGCTTAAGCGTCGAGTCCCTCCTGAAATTCGAGATCATTTTCTTGACGAATGGGTAGAAATGATTTCGTCCAAGAAATTAGCCGAAAAACTTGATGCCTACGAAAACGTCCGTGGAAACTTCCAAAAAAATCTTGCAGCCGATCGGCGGAAAGGGAAATACAATCCAAAAACTCAAAGTAAAACAAATTCCGATGATAAAAATAATGCTGAAAATAAATGGCCTTCAAAGTTTAATTCGGGAAGCAAGATCTATCAACCTAGTAGTCCACGTCCAGATGATAAATATGAAAAACGAAAGTCACTGCAATGTTACCACTGTGGGTCCTATCAGCATCTAAGACCTCAGTGTCCAAAACTTAAGAATAGTACTGAATCTTCTGCTAATCTAAACAGAATTAGTTCAAGACCGGACGATGAATTTCTGTTACCTTATACTAGTATTGGATACGTAAATGGCTACAAAATTCCTATATTAAGAGATTCAGGTGCTAGTATTGATATAGTTTGTCGTAAATACATCACGCCAGAAATGCTGACAGGTGAAAAAGTGTGGGTGCAACAACCATTAGATTTAAATCCAACCTGTTTACCCTTGGCTGAAGTCGAACTAAACTGCGATCTCGGACATGTAATAACCAAGGCTGCCATTATTGGTAACGAACTCGACAAAGGAAGGTATTTATTAGGCAACCGAACTGCTGCACTACTGAATGAAAAAAAAGAACCTGAAAATCACTCTCACCAGGTTAATGCTGTGACTACTAGAGCTCAAACCAAAAGAGATATAGCTGAACGCGAAAAAAAGAAGAACCTGGAACAGAAGAAGGAAGAAGTTGAACCATTAAGAAATGCTCAGGAAGAAGAAATATTCTTACCCGAATTAAATACAGAAGATGAAGCTCTTATGAAATTAGTAAAGCTTGACTCAAAAGAAGTTGTACGACTCCAAAATACTGATAAGGAATTGTCTAAAATCATCCAAGAAATTAAGGAAGGTACTTGCAAAAATGAGAATTATAGTCTGACAAAAAGAGATCTTCTAGTTAAAAGGACTACAGATAAAACGGGCTATGGACGAGAACTTTTAGTTATACCAGAAAAACTCAAGTCATCGATTATAAAGATGAGCCATGAAGGAACTTCTGGCCATTTGGGTGTCAAAAAGACCAAAGACAGGCTGAACAGACATTTTTATTGGACGGGGTGTTACAAGGAAACTGAAGATTTTGTAAAAACCTGCGATGCTTGTCAGCGCGCCGGGAAAGGAAACGACAAAAAGAAGGCTCCACTGGCTTTAGTACCTGTCATTTCTGAAATATTTACTAAAATAAATGTTGATGTAGTTGGTCCTCTACCTGCTTCAAGGACTGGAAAAAAATATATTATCACAGGGCTATGTATGGCTTCTAAGTATCCAGATGCTGTTGCGGTAACAGAGATTTCTTCGCCATCTGTGATTGATGCTTTTTTACAACTCTTCAGTCGCATGGGTTCTCAAAGGTCATCCAAACAGATCAAGGGACCTCCTTTGTCAGTGCTTTAACAGTGGAATTTTTGGAGCGTTTCGGCATAAAATATGTGAGAAGCTCTGTTTATCATCCGCAGAGTAACCCCGTTGAGCGATTCCACAGGACGCTGAAAAAAATATTAAGAGTTGTATGTATAGGAGCGACTTCTGATTGGGAGAAATATTTATCGGCTGCTCTTTTTGCCCTTAGAACAGTAACACACGAAAGTACTGGTTTCACACCAGCAGAACTGGTTTACTTTATGAACAGTGGGTAGAACCAGTTGAAGAAAGAAACAATGTTGTAAGTTACGTTTTCGAACTTATTAACCGAATGAAGAAATGTCAAGAACTGGCCGTTGAAAATATGAAAGAAGCTCAGCAACGAAGAAAAACATGGTACGATCGGAACGCCGTGAAAAGAGAATTTGCTAGAGGAGATTTAGTTCTAGTTTTGACTACAAATCGAAGAAATAAACTAGAAGTGCAATGGAAAGGCCCTGGAAAGATAGAGCAGAAAATATCCGAAACCAATTATGTCGTAAGTTTCGAGGGACAAAATGAGTCGAATCAAGTATATCACATTAATATGCTTAAACCATATTACAAAAGACCAGAAATGATTAATATGATAACTGAAGTGGAAGGTGATTTAGAAATGGACATACCTCATTTGCCTTCCAATCCAAATATATTAAATTTCTCGGATATCATAGAAGGGAATGAGCTCGAAAAACGATTGCTATCAGAGCAAATAGAAGACTTACGAAAGGTGTTATGGAAATATTCTGATTGTTTTTCGAATAATCCTGGACGGACTAATTTAGTCAGTCACGATATTGTGCTTCTAACAAATGAACCAGTACGAACAAAGCCATATAAACTGTCACCCCGGCAGACTGAAATTCTGAAAAAGGAGATTCAGAAAATGCTTGATCTCAAAATTATAGAGCTTGGGGAGTCGGACTATACCTCTCCCATGATTTTGATAGAAACTGCATCAAAAGATCCTCGCCCCTATATCGACTATCGCAAATTAAATGCTATTACTCGAACTGAATACTATCCGTTACCTAATATTGAAGAACTCATAGAAACAGTGGCAAAAGCAAAATATATTACTCTGTTAGATTTATCTAGAGGCTACTGGCAGATTCCATTAACTGAAAGAGCCCAAAGATATGCAACATTTGTGACTAGTTTCGGAAGCTTCAAACCTCTACATTTGCCTTTCGGATTAAAGAATGCAAGGTTATGTCTAAAATTCTGGCGGGATGCGAAGATTTCGCTGTACCATATTTGGATGACATTGCTATTTATTCAGAAAACTGGGAAGAGCACCTTAAAAACTTAACTTCTGTATTAGACAGGATAGAAAAAGCAAATTTACGGCTAAAACCATCAAAATGTAAATTTTCACACGATCAAGTGAGATATTTAGGCCATATTGTGGACAAGGACGACGAACTCCAGATGAAATCAAAATCTTAGCTGTGAAAGATTACCCTACACCTAAGACCAAAACAGAAGTACGTACTTTTTTGGGACTAGTGGGATATTATCGCCAATATATAGCGAACTTTTCAGAAATTGCTTCGCCCCTCTCTGACACTTTGAAGGGGGCAACAAAAAAGGGAATCATACTATAGCCTGAAAAATGTGACCAAGCCTTTAAAAAGTTAAAAGAGTTGCTATGCAAAAACCCATTCTTTATGCTCCCGATTTTAAAAAGAAATTTATTATACAAACCGACGCTTCTGACAATGGCATCGGAATTATACTATCTCAATTAGATGATTATCAAAATGAGCATCCTGTCTTGTATATAAGCAAGAAATTTACCAAAGTTGAAAAGAATTATTGTACTACAGAGGAGTGCGCCGCCTATTCAAACGGATCATAACCCTTTAGTCTGGCTACAATCTAATGCCAAATGTAATTCTAGTTTGATGCGCTGGGCACTCACATTACAACCGTATAATTTTAAAGTCGTTCATCGAAAGGGAGCCTTGCACAAAATTGTTGACGTTCTGAGTAGAATTAAGTAGCACGATGTCTCTTAGTATATGTAAACAAAGTTATATTTTATTTTGCTTTATTATTTAATATACTCTAATTTGATGACTCTAAATTTTGTCAATTTTTTCCTATTTAAATGTGCTGTTAGAATATATGTTTAAAACTTAAAATTTTGGCCAGGAGTTTACAAACGTAAACGAGAATTTGCCTTCTCTTAATATTAATGAGAAAGTCGCGTTCAAGAACTTTTCTCTTCCGAAAAGTTTCTCCGTTGGGGGAGAGATTGTAACAGCTTTAGATATTGTTGCAATAATAATCTTGTACTTTTGAATTAGTTGAATTTGAAATATATATGTTAATAAATGGCAATGTTTGAAACGCCAACTCGAGAGCTGCGTGCGGTTCTCGCACGAAGTAAGAAAATGATTTTTAATTTTAAAAAAAGAGAGAATACGTTTTTGGCTGTTAATTTTTTATGTTACCTTTTCTTTGACTTATATGTTGCAGTTATGAAATTGATCTATTAAATAAAGTTTGCTGTGTTCCAATGGAGTTTGCTTTAATTACGAAACAAGCATTACAATATTTAGTCAATAATTCTTTCCGACGATTTTTATTTTCTTGCAGTATTTACAAATATTTCGAGGAATGCACTTCTAAGTTACCACTGTGTTTTACTATTTATGAAATATACCAAGTTAGGGCATTGATTAAGTACGTTAATTTACATTAATTTGTTTAATTCTTTTCGACATAAATTAGTTAAATGAGCTCATTTTAAGAATGTTTTGAAGTTTCTTCTATATAGCTTTAAAAATTTATAACATAAGTATTTAGCTTGGATTTTAATATCAATTATTTTGTTGTTAGAAAAAAATTCCTTTTAATTCCGCAGCTATTATACGAAAAGAACGTTTCGAAAATTATCACTAAAAAGTTTCTTGTAAGATAATCATTAACACCTTTAAAAGAAAACTGTTGTGGATTTAATTTTTATTTGCTTATTTATGAGTAAACTTCAAACCAGAGTTCCAGAAGAGATGTCTTGTTACTCGCGAAAAATGTTAAAAATACTGTAGCCGTAAGAATCACTGCGAACTGCATAAATTTGCAGAGCTAGAATCTTATTCTTTAGCTGCAGGAGGGAAAATGACGAAAGAAGGCATATACTCCCATGATACTAGTAGACAAAAATGAGAGAAAGTTTTAGATAACAAAAGAACCAAAAGCTGTTGGTGCCACCTATTGACAAAAAGTAAAAACAACTATGAAATAAATCTTTTTAAGATAAAGATGAAGATGGATTAGAATTGGAATCATTAACTGGAAATGAAAGATTTTTATGAATGTAAAACGCCTTTAGGAAATATAATTTATCAATGGAAGATGGTTTTTGAATAACTTTCGCTGCAGAGGACGGGAAAATGTGTCTATTTTCTAACCAGCAGTGCTGGGAAATAAAAGATTGGTGTGTTTCTTTTTTCTTTTTTTCCCAAAACGCGTTTCATTCTTCTTAGTCTGAAATTTAGAGCCTGTCTAAGTTTCACCTATACATATTAAGCAAAAACGACAAGTAATATTACATACATTACAGGCGTTCATATGCGGAATGAGATTTCCAAGTACGAAACTGCAAATTATACTGACCAAAGACAAAACGACGCGAAAATTAAATTTTTATAAAATACGATCAATTTGATGACTAGTTGATGAAAGGAAAGGACTGGCTACTGAATTTGAATTCTTATAATTGATCAAAATAAGAAAATGCTGTTTATAGTGTTGAGATGCATTGCGATCTGTCTGGTAGCCCAAAGCTGTATGTAAGTAAAGCGTCGGCACTCTCATACTATAACATGACGCCAAATTGCAGCGCCAATCCACTGCAGTGGGCGATGTAA
>KK116545.1:0-22533 GCA_000611955.2 Stegodyphus mimosarum | reverse complement strand
TCTCAAGGAAACGTGTAGAAATGTATTCCATCAGATTTCGTCGAAATCTTACTCTTGCAATCCTTAATCCGCTGTATCGATACGCCATTAGAGAAAATTTTAAAAAAAAATTGGTTCTGAAAAGAGCCTTTTGTAATTAAAAAGTACAAAATTAATAAGTTATAAATAACACAACCAAAGCACGTTAGAAGCTAACAAGATTTCAGTAGAATCAAACGAACAACCAAATCAAAACAACCAATGACTGAAAAGAAAAGGAGCATGCGCAGTTTTACTGATTGTGTTTCCACATCGCCACCGCTACGAGCGCTGCGGTCGTTACGAAGCGCAATTTCTCCCATTGAAGTGTCGACGCTTTACTTACATACAGCTTTGTGGTAGCCTACCAGTTTGCTGTCGCATTCAATACTGCTATCGCTATAATTAAATAACATTTTGTTCGTACATACGCGATACACGGTTCAACAGCAAATTACAAAAATTTTAAAGCAGCATACTAGCTTATATTTAAAATGCGTTAAGGTGTGTATTTAAAGTGCGACGCAGTGTTAAGTGTTGGTATAACGATTTTTATTTTTTACCCTATCTCTTCTCAGTTCATCCAATCAATGTTTAATTTTCTCAGTAAGATAGCTTACAACACTTTTTTTTTGTGTGTGTCTTTTCATCGTTAACGTTTTGTGTGTTTACTTTATCACGTTATTCGCAGTTATGTCATATAAACTTCAATTCAACAGCATAATCACAAAATATTTAAAGCGCATATATCTTTAGAATTTCCGACACACAACCTCGCGAGCTGGAGATAAGAATATTTTATTCCATACAGTGTTGCCACTGCTGTTTTTCAAATCGTCGAGCTTGTGTTGGGTTTTAACTTTTCCCCACATTTCTTCAACGCCTCGATTTCTCCTACTAGTGCATGCGCGATAAGAATCTCATCTCTGCGCGACTGCAAGAAAGATGGTCATCGTTCATATTTTCGAATAAATTTAACAAAGTTCGTAAACCACATTTGGTGTTATCGCTTATAACAAATATGCCAAACTTCAAAATGCGTCAAAATGTAAATTCACGTATGTTTTAGGAAATTTTGAATAAAGACTCTAATTCTTTTGCAGGCATGTTTAAAAATACATCTACTTTAAGAAGAGGGTAAAAATTTTATAGGTTGTTGTACAATATGTTTTCAAAAAATTTATAAAAAATATTTAAAAATAAATCATAAAAGTGGGCGAATTTTATTTGCAATGAACCTAAATTTCGAAATGTGAAAAGAAGAATCAAAGAATTTTAATAAAACAAGGATATCCTAACTAATATTTTAAATGCGAATGTGAGTTTGTTTGTTACGCTTTCACACCTTAATTATTTAACCGATCATCATGAAATTTTCAAGAAATATTTTTGATATACTAGAAAAGGTTATAGGCTATAAAATGCAACTTATCTGTTGAAACTTAAACTATATAATAGGTTTTTATAGCTCAAAATGATTGTAGTTGTATAAACATTAAATGTTGAAAGTTTCATAACGATAAGTTAAACGATGTAAAAGTTTGTCTGCGTGCACAGGTGCGTGGCTTAAACCACGCAAACATAAAATGTTTGATCTTTTGAATACTTTAAACTTTTTCAAATCTTGGCAATGAAAATTATTTATTTTTGTAGGGAGATATCTTAATAAAGCATGTTTTTCAGTTTTTTAAATTACATTATTTTAGAATTTTTTAGTAAAACAACAACAACAAAAAAAAAAGCACCAGAAGATAAGATTGCAATGTTTAATATATCCAAATCGGATTTTAAAAATTATGCAGAATAGCGTCTTAGCGACATCAATATGGATTTCTTTTTATCTCAATGAAGAAGGCTAGTACTTACTGAAATTTTACGCGGAGTGTATTTTTGACTTAAAAAATAAATAATAGTAACTCAAATTTTATCCTGATCAAGCAATAAGAAAAAAAATCAAATTATTTTCTTTTCAATAGTATTTGAAACTTATTTAAGGACATCAACGCGAGCGAAGCCGCGGGTAAAAGCTAGTAAGCTATAAAATGTTTGCTTAGTTTAAGGGGTCAGGTACCTTTTGAGGGTTAAAAAAAATCAATTTTTTATTGTTTTATATTAAAGAAGCAATTAATAGGAACATTTTAAAACAAACTGCATAAAAATATTCCCACCAGAACGAAAGTTATCGAGGAAGAACCGCAGCCCAATTTGCCAAAGTCAGGATCGAGGCGTTTGTTTACCTTTTTTTGACAGCTGGATATTTATAGCTGCGCTCGTGAAGAGTGGTTATAAACTTCGTTTATCAAAGCAATCTAACATTTTTTTCTTGTAATGGCTTGGAAATAGATATATTTAATAATTATTTAATTCTCACTGCTTTTTCTAGAGGAAGAAAGTAATATATTAACTTTAACGTTCATTCATTTATTCAGTTTGTTTTGCTTGCGAATTATACAGCGTGTGCTCTATTCTGTGAGAGATTTCTCGATATATTTTCCCTCATTTAATAATATAATTAAATATTTGTATCGAAAATTCATTCCTAAGAATAAAATGAATATGATAGAAGGTAGAGTGACGCCAAAACTATCTATCATCTGGCAGTAGAAATAAGAAGAGAAAATTCACTGGTAATATCCACACTCGAAAGCATGTTACATAAAGGCAAAACATATTCACCTGGTGCATTTTAAATATATACGCATTACTTTTTTTGTTGTTTTTGGAAACTAACTTATATTGTCCATTTTTACAACCTGCATTGTATAATTTTATAGAATTTTAAGTAATTTTATTCATTTATCACTCAGTATGAAAAAATTAAACTCCAAATGACTAGCCTGGAAAAAAAGTGAATTCGTGTAAAAATTGTAAATTTTTTGGTCAGTGAGTTAAAGTTTTCGTTTCATATTTTCCCGATTGTGTGAACTTATTTTCTTTTTAGATGTTTTTATACTTAAGTATCCATATATAAATAATTATATCATGTATAAGGTATTTCTCCCGCCTTCTTCGCAAGCCTTCGTGGTGTAGTGGTCTGCATGCTCGACGCGTAACCGAGAGGTCCGTGGTTCGATTCCCGGCGAAGGCGTTGCTTATTTTTCAACTCTCCTGCTTCATAATAACCTAATGTCTCTACACTGGCGCCCGAACTAAAAAGGTGGTGGATGATGATTCTCCACCACCGCGATTTGGCGATTGGGTCCCCAAAACCCCAGTCGCCCTTTAAAAGGGGGAGTATATAAGGTATTTCTCCCACCTTCTTCGGATGCCTTCGTGGTGTAGTGGTCTGCATGCTCGACGCGTAACCGAGAGGTCCGTGGTTCGACTCCCGGCGAAGGCGTTGCTTATTTTTCACCTCTCCTGCTTTATAATAACCTAATGTCTCTACACATGTATTTTATTTAATATGAACACTTATTTTTCTTAAATAATGCATATTTGTTTGATAAAAACATACTTTTATCTTTAAACTCAATTTTCTCAAAACTATGATTTTACTCACTGCGCGCAGCATTTCTCTGAAACGGCTAATCTAAAGTGCACCAAATTTTATATGGATGTTTATATGCTAGATATGCTTAATATGACGAACCAGAATGTTTCTTATGTAAAAACTTTTAAAATTGTAGCTAATTAATGCCTAAACAATTTGATAAAAATTAAAATTTTGTTTTTAAAAAATTATTTTTGTTGGAAAGGAACATTTAAATAAAATAAATCTTCGTCATTTTAAAGATACATTATTTTTCTACCAAATGAAAAGAAATTGGGTTCTTCTTATGCTTTATATAGTTCCAATGCTGCGCGCAGTGAATTTCAAAATATTAGCTATAAAAAAGGCTCTGCATTAAAATATTTATTTAAAAGTTTTACTAATGCACATGACTTATTTAGTAATCTTAAACAAATAACTAAGAGTACCACAATATGTGTTAGAAATTTAATTTTTATGGCACTATTAGTTTTGGAGATACATCACTTGCAATTTGAGTAATTTTTTGACATATTTTACCATTCAGAAGGTACCTGACCCCTTAAGCCAACATTTAATGTTTATACAACGACAATCACTTTAAGCTACAAAACGTATTCTATAGTTTAAGTTTCAACAGATAAGTTATATTTTATAGGGTATAACTTTTTCTAATATATCAAAAGTATTTCTTGAAAATTTCATAATGATCGGTTAAGTAATTAAGGCGTGAAGGTATAACAAGCAAACTCGCATTCGCATTTGTAATATTAGTTAGGATCACGTTCGTTGCACTTAAACCATAAAATTCAACTAGCAGCAATATCGCAAAATAATTTTAAAATGAACATATTTTTAGAATTTTCGATACACTGTCTCTCGTGCTGGAGGTAATCCCTCCCCTCTGTAAAGTGTTGCCATTGCTCACCTTGAAATCATTGAGTTTCTTTATCAAAAATTCGTTAAAGTGTTAGAAAATATGAAATCAAAAATAAAACAAATTTCAAATTCAAAATTTGGGCTACCAGATGCCCATACTCAGAGAAGGATTACGTTATTCAAAATTTGATTGCGCTAGGTACCGTTGTTTTAACACAGTGCGAGAAACATACATACATTTATGCAGATTCTTCATTATTTAATTTTTTTAAATATAACATCAGGGCGATAATATTTGGTGGCAACAATTTGAAAAGTGGTACGGACATTTACGGTGAATCGAGGCAAAATGCCAAAAAGAAATTAATAGCCCTTCTGTGTAAACGCTCCTTTGGGCTAAAAGTAAGATACATGGCAGTGAATAAGCCTTCTGCGTATTTAATAACTGCTCCATTAAATTATTTCAAATAAATAACAAGGACTTAAATTACTGGATGACTAACAAAATCAAATTCATTTTACTGAGAACATCGAAGCTGACATACTTTCCATACTATTAAAAAAATGTTTGATATGTTTACTACATTTACTGGCTTAATTGAAATTCGAAATTATTCAATCACTCAAAGTTTTATTAATGAGTTATTTCCCCTTTCTTATGCAATATTTGTACAATAATTAGCAAATCTTAAAAAATTAAATACCCAAATCAATTTTTTTAAATACATAATTTCAATAATCCCCTGATTTTAGATGCATAAATGGCTTTTACTTCTTTAGTGGTTCTGTTACCGTCAAAGTATGAAATCCGGCATTCTATAGAATGCCTAGGCATGTCATAGAACGCCGAAAACTGGCCGGCAATGTATGAAACGATTTAACATTTCACACATTGCCTATGCATTTTATAGAATGCCTAATGACAAATCAACAAAGTATGAAATACATCTGCGACTTTTTTTCGAATAACCGTAACTACTTACCAGAAGTTAATAAATGATTTAAAAAAGCCAAAATGGCTGTTAAGAAGAAACTACGGGACTATTGGTTTCTGAATCGTTAATCATGCTTAATCCATTCTGGAATTATCATTTAAATTAATAAATTATCCCATAAATTGACTCAGCATAGTGGTTCACAAGAAATTCAGTCAGTTTCTACGCTTTCAGTGTCTTTTTGCCGAGTGAGACCAAAAGTAAACTTTCAGTTTCGTGCACCGAAAAATTTGCCTTTTAAACGCTGGCCGGATTGCTTGTTTTTGTGTAGAAATTCTAATTTTAATTTGAAAAATATTTCTTTAAATTGTTTTAATTGTATTTATGTTTTATATTTTCCCATATATTAGAGTTTTTAATAAAGATGTTTTGAAGTTTCATGTATTTTTGCCTTGTGGCGAAGTGAGAACTGAATTAATTGAAACAGAAATATATCTGTAATGAAATTCGAGGAAATCAGTATAAACGGAATGCAATAAAATAATATGCATAATGTAATATTCCGTACAAGGAAGTCATGTAGTGTACACATCCAGATTTTTATGAATGTGATCAAAATTGTCAATTCACATGTTCTTTTCTTGTTAAACAGTCCAGAATTTAAGGGTTCGGGTTGTTCTAGGTATTCCAGGATCCAAAGTAAATGTGTTACAAAAGGGCCGTAGTGTAAAGCAAGAAAAAACATTTTTCTGTTGAGAAAGGGGTGATAAGGATTTTACATAACATGTTCTTAATATTGAAAATAAATTTCATTAAAATATAATGGATAATATATCTATCGTATTCTATAAGATGGATTTTAATAATTTTTTAGACTTATAAGGTGATGAATTAGAACTCCTAGTGAGAGGAAATTTGTATTTGTTCTCCGTACGTTTAACAGATGGCAGCACGTGCCTCATTCTTCGAAACAATCATCCCTTCAAAACATTGTGAAATTATTGCACATTACGAAATATATAGAAATACTAATTAAATATGTAATTTAATGTCGCCAATTTATTGCTTGGAGAAATATAGAAAAAGCTTACTTCAAATTAAAATCTGAAAAGTTTTTAATTAGATTATCATCAGGCTCAGGCTTTTTAAAAAGAAAATTCAGGTAATATCGAGTTAAATTTTTGAGTACCTGCTGATTTTGAGAGAGCAAGTATTAAAATAAGAGAGTTTATTTAGAAGTCTTTATGTTCATATTTAGTACACGTAACTTCTTCATTTTTGAGATAAATCGTAGTTTTAACCGAAGCTCATCAGAGTCTTAAATAAGAGAGCTCCATCACTTTTTTACGTAATTGAACCACAATTTCAGCAGAAAATTCTTTTCGAAAATTTAATTTAATAAGTGACTTAAAAATATATTCTAACTTCAGAATAAATCTATTGTCTTTATCAGTGGGAAACGAACTCTTAGACGGAGGTTAAGACTTTTAAGGAAAGAAAGCTCCACGCACATGTCAAAGGTTTATTCTTCATGAATTTTATGTGAGCGGGTAAACGACTAATGTTAGTGACTTCCATCGAAAAGAACAGCCGTATACTTTTCGGAACTCAAAATATGGCAGACGAAAATTGTCACTTGTACAGAACCTTACGTTTATTCTCAGCTAATTCTCAGATTCAGAGAAAAATTTTCTTCCTGTCACATTCTGCTTAATAGCTAGAATGGTATCCGCAGAAGATCGTGGTCAGAACGTGTTGGACTCTTATTTATTAAAGTTTTATTTATCTCTATCGTTTCATTGACTTTTATTTTAATTACTTAGTTATTTTAATTATTAGTCCAAAGGGGCTTTATCCCTGAAGGACTACTTTTGAGATTTTGCCCTGAAACTCTTCTCTGAATGTCCTTTCCACTTTTCAAATTGTTGCCACCAAATATTATCGCCTTGTATCATATTTGAAGAAATTAAATAATGAAGAATCTTCATAAATGTATGTATGTTTCTCACATTGTGATAAAACGACGGTACCTACAGCCATCGAATTTTGAATGACGTAATCCTACTGCAATTATGATCATCTGGAAGCCCAAATTTGAAATTTGGAATTTGTTTTATTATCGATTTCATATTTTGTAAAACTTTAATGGATTTTTGATTAACAAACGCAAGGATTTCAAAGCGAACAATGGCAACGTTGTACAGAAAAAACATTTTTAGCTCGAGCGCGTGAGACTGTGTATCGGAAATTCTAAACATATGTTCAATTTAAAATTATTTTCCGATATTGCTCTTGATTTGAATTTTGTGGTTTAAGAACATGTTAGTTAATAAATAAAAGGGACACACAAAATGTTAAAAAAAAGCCCCTTTGGATGTAATTTAAAACTTGAAACCTTTCAGATTTTCTTTTTAGTCCAAAGGGGCTTTGTCCCTGAAGGACTATTGTTTTCGTTTTGCGATTTTGCGTTGTATCACTAAAAGCGCTGTATCACTTTTAAAACTGTTGCTACCAAATATTGCAGCTCTGTATTATATTTAAAGAAATTAAATAATGAAGAATCTTCAAAAATATATGTATATTTCTCCAAATGTGATAAAACAACAGTACCTAGAGCCATCCAATTTTTAATAACTTACTTTCCCACCCAAATATGCACATCTGGAAGCCCAAATTTGGAATTTGTTTATTATCCATTTCATATTTTGTAAAACTTTAATGAATGATTTAAAAACAAGCAATGGCAACACTGTACAAGGGGGGAAACCTTTTTATCTCTAGTGCACGGAACTGTGTATCAGAAATTCTAAAGATATCCTCATTTTAAAATTATTTTGCAATATTCCTGTTGATCTGAATTTTATGGTTTAAGTGCAAAGAACATGATATTTGATAAATAAAGGTAACATACAAAATGTTAAAAAAAAAAAAATGCCTTTGGATGAATTTTAAATAAAAAAAAAAAAAAACGCTCCTTTGGACGTAATTTAAAATCTGAAACCTTTCAGATTTTTTTTTAACCATTTTGTGTGTTACCTTTATTTTATTATTTTAATTATTATTTATTTGACTATTTTAGTTTATCATTTCTGTTGGAGTTTCAGGAACTCCGGCGCTTGCAGTTTAAAAAATTAAATACTGAGGCCGTGTAAGCCAAATGATGGCACGAGACGCTGCCAAATGTTTTCGATCACTTAAAGTTTTACAGCAGTTTCACCATAGAATCCAACGAATATCCGATTTTTATCAAGTCATTTGATTATGTTTTGCATTAGTTTTTCACTCTATTGAACAGTTTAAGAAATTGAAAGATTGTTTCTTTTTGCAAAGGTAAATTGTTTATCTCTTAATAATTAATTTATATATCTATATTTAAAAGGACGAGTCTTTCTGTGTGTGTAGGTGCCTTTCGTTCGTACTGCGCGTAAGCTAATAGACTCAGACCTATGAAATCTGGTACACAGGATGCATCTAGACAAGAGCCAGTGCACATCGATTTTTCAAAATTCGAATGAGTTTTTTTTTTTTTTCTTTTAGTCCAAAGGGATTTAATCCCGAAGGACTATTACTTTCGTTTTGCGATTCGGAAACACAAAAACGGCGTATCATTTTTCGAATTGTTGCCACTAAATGTTATCGCTCTGCATTAAATTTAAAAAAATGAAAAATCTGCGAAAATGTATGCATTTTTTTTGACGTAGCTTTCTCTTCAAAAATCGTCTGCGTACGCTGCACGGGAGAATAAAAAGGAATTCTAATTACAGTTCTAAATAAATAGCCAAATAAATGTGAAATTCGTAACAATATTCTCTAAAACTTTAACGAATTTTTCATTAAGAAACTCAAAGATTTCAAAGCCAGCAATACAAACGTTGTACAGAAAAACATTTTTGTCTCCAGCGCGTGAGAGCGTGTACCGAAATTTCTAAAGATATGCTCAATTTAAAATTATTTTGCGATATTGCTGTTGAACTGAATTTCATGGTTTAAGTGCGAAGAACATGGTATTTAACAAATAAAGGTAACACACAAAATGTTAAATAAACGTCCTTTTGGACGTAATTTAAAATCTGAAACATTTCAGATTTTTTTTTTGTGGTTTTAATTTTTTTTTTATTCTTTTAATTCTTGAAACCGATTTTAGAGGGTAAATGGAATGATTCAAATTTGTATTTTTCAATTGATAAACTTGATTCAAAGATTGCTGCTTTAAATGTGATATGTAAACTGGTTAAATAACAAAACAATGCCAGATCTTGGCAATTATCCCTCAGAAGTCGCGCACAGAAGTTAGTCAAGGGTGTTTTGGTCTCAGAAAGACTGAAAAGCTCTACGGTAGAACTATATGTTATTTAACTATTTACCATTTTCAAAAGATTGGTTGGTTTGTTTAAAAATCTAATGTGTACACCACATGATTTCCTTGTACGGAATATTAAATTATACGCAATTTTCCTGCATTTCATTTAAACATATTGAATTAACAGTTAACGAATTTTGAATTAAATCTACTTCGTCGACAGCGCATAAACCACAATAGAATAAATACACTCTTTAAAGTTCACTATATTTATTTACCATAGCCACATTTCGGCGCTAGGTTCACTTTGTAACTCAGAGTGATGAAAAATTATAACATCTGAAGAATTACCAAAAATTCTATTCAAATACTATAATAAATCTGGAACGATATATAAAAGAAATTAAACAAATAAAAAAGGAACAGTTTTTCACTGTTGATTCAGCGCCGCTTACCTAATGCGCATGCGCTACTAATTAATTCATTTCTCACTTCGCAGTAACGCAAAAATACATAAAAGTTCAAAATATTTTCATTGGAAATTGAAAGTTACAGAAAAACATAAAACACCAAGTACAGTTAAAACAATTAAAAAAACAGTTTTTTCAATTAAAAATATGATTTGTAAGCAAAAACCAGCTAATAACTTAAATGATAATTCCAGAATGAATCAAGAATAATTTAATTCGCAATGATAAAAGAAGACGTTACTTTGTTTTGTGAAGCTTAGTTTCTCGAGATTGGCAACAAATCTACTAAGAAATTATCCGCTATCATAACCAAAAATTAGGCTTAGCCGCACTTTAAGAAACTTTTAAATTGTTGATAATTCCACAATTGTTGCATGCAGGTTAACTAAAGGCATAAAATCTTAACCGAAAGATAAAAACAATATAATTCAATCATTTTTAAATCAAGAAATGCAGAATTTACAAACATAAAGAAACTGAGCTCATTGAGCCGAGTAACTTGCTTCAACTTCTACATATGTAAATAGGCTTTCGTTATTTATCCTAGTTATCATATTTAATCAAGAATTTCAATGTTTATTATCATTTTTTATGTTATATTTCATGTATTAATTCAGTATTTGTATTGTATTGTATTGTATTGTATAACTAAAGTTTAATAAATTGTGTTACTTTCATGTGCACTGGTTAGGACGCAGACATGTACTAACGCGGCTCAGCCGCAGTCAGGATTCTAGTTAGGACTTCTCTCTACATTGCAGGACTTTGGTTTATTGCAACCTTGCGATGCAAACGGCATCTCTTTCATACCGCATATTTGGTTTTATTTTATTTAAGGAAATTGCACGTCAGGGGCTCTATGCAATTCCTCAGTGAGCTGGATAAGTTGCTCATAATTGGCAATATTCCAGCAATAGTTGTCCAGACTAGACTAGACTAGCCGAGTAACATATATATATATATATACATACATTGATATACATTTGGTGCAGTTGATTGCAACCAAAATGAGAGGTGCACATCTACATGTTACAGCAGTCCTGTATACAATATTTCAGCGTTTTGAGGCTAGTCGTTTTTGAGTTATGCGAGATACATACATACATACGTACGCACAGACGTCACGAAAAAATCTCTTCAGAATCCATTTAAAATCAGATTTATAATTTTTTGGGGGAAAAAGGAGTCCTTTATTCTGTCCTTATGTTTAGATATTACGCAAAAACATCGTTAAATGGCATTCGATAGCAGTCAAAATGAATATTTTCGTTGAAATATGAGACCCGAAATTTTTTGCGATTACAATACTTTGTTTTTACTTCGTACAAGGAAGTAAAAAGGGATGGAACAGTTCTGTATCTCCCGTTCTACTAGGTTAATTGACGAAATTCAACTTGCGTTTTTCATGTCTCGAAAGTGCAACTTAGGATATGTGTTAGATTCGTATATGGAATTGTTCTAACATAGGAATTTTGACACAAAATCAGAGTTTTTCTGAAATGACATGCCAATTTTTTTTCCATATTTCGATTCAACAACTCAAATTATGCCAAACTGCCACGTTTTGTAAAAATCACACGAGTAGTTTTTAAAAAATGAGCTATCAAAATTTTACCGCCTCAATGTTAATTCAATTTGGTATATATTTATTAATATCTAATTTTTTATTAAACTTACTTGATTCTTTCTTTCATATTTCGAAATTTAGGTTCATTCTAAATAAAATTCGCCCATTTTTTATGATTTATTTTTAAAATTTGCATTTTAAAATAATTTTTATAAGCCGAGTAACAGAATGGATATATCTATACTACATATATTTATATACTTTTGGCGTGGCCGATTGGAACCAAAATGCGAGGCGCACATCTCCATGTTATAGCAGCCCTATATACAAAATTTCAACGTTCTGAGGCTCCTCCTTTTTCAGTTATGTGAAATACATACATACATACGTACGTACGCACAGACGCCACGAAAAAAACTCTTCAGAATCCATTTTAAATCAGTTTTATAATTATTTGGAGTGAAAGAGTTTTTTATACTGTCCTTACATACGGATGTCACTCAAAAACGTCGTTAAATTGCATTCGATAGCGGTCAAAATAGATATTTTCGTTGAAATATGGTACCCGAAATTTTTCGCGATTACAATACTTCCTTTTCTCTTTGCACAAGGAAGTAATAATGGCAAAGCACATTAAGGCTCTCTGTCTAATGGGAGGGATGCTTTCGTATAGGGCTTTCTAAGGGAAAGTGGCTTGTATCCACCTTACATATGAAGACAATCACGATATCCATGCAGCCAGCCCGTAAGCTGGGATTTGAACCTGGTTTTTAACTACCATTGATCAGCGACTTCGGCCGTTGGCGAGCCCTTTTCAGATGTGTTGGTCATTTGGTTACTTATTATCTACCTCAGTTATCTTTAATGAGACAGACAATCAGTTTTATTTCATACATTAATTAGCACCTAGTATGTCAGAAGTTTCTTCATCCTTTAAATGGATGTTCCCACGAATGAGAGGATATTAAAAGAAGTCCTTTCATTCCAGATTTAGAAGTGCCATTTTTATACCTATAAAGTAAAAGAAGTTCATTTTACAATGGCAGTAGAAATCGATAGAACGTTTTTAAAAGAATGTAAATATTGGGGAAATAAAGTTTGTCAAAAAGCTGGAAAAGCATCAACAACAGTTTCCTAAATTCTTTTATATTTAGATTTAGAAGTGCCATTGTTATACGTATAAAGTTAAAAAAAATTCATTTTGCAATGGCAGTAGAAATCTATCGAACGTTTTTAAAAGAATGTAAATATTGGGGAAATAAAGTTTGTCAAAAGGCTGGAAAGGCATCAACAACAGTTTCCTAAATTCTTTTAGATTTAAATTTAGAAGTGCCCTTTTTATACGTATAAAGGCAAAAAGGTTGATTTTTCAATGGCAGCAAAAATCGATAGAACGTTTTTAAAAGAATGTAAATATTGGGGAAATAAAGTTTGCCAAAAGGCCGGAAAGGCATCAACAGCAGTTTCCGAAATACTTTCTCAAAAAATAGCCACTCTTTTTACAACTGAGTGGATTGAGATACATGGATTATGGCAAAGAATGTGAGGTCTATTTCCGTAATGGGACAGCTGTTTTCGTGGAAATTTTTTAAGGAAAACTATCACGTATTCCTGTGACCCTTGAAGAAAAATCATCAAAATACGGCATAACCATCTCCTTCAAACGAGAAAGAACTCGAGACGAAGTACCAACGTTGCACAACTCCATCTGCACACCGCACTCGTGTGCCCATGCTCACTATTTATTCCGAGCCTCTTTCTTTTAATCTAATTATTTTCAGTTTTGAAAATTTTTGAACTTTGAAAAAAGAAAAAAAAAACTATTGCAATGGCGTAATTGCATCTTCTTTTGATATCGTGAAAGACTCTTTAATGCGTTTTAATTTTTCAAACTCTTTTTTTCATTTTTCTAAATTTCCTCTTCTTTTAAAACGTTTTTATCAGTTTAAAAATATTTTGGCTTTTTTGTTTTCTGTAGAGAGCTTGGGGAGGTTATTCCTCCTGAATATGCAGTTGGTACAAAATACGTCATAAACTGGTAAAGAGATTATACGAGTGTAATAAAATTCGTCTTTAAAAAAGCTGTTAACAAAAACATCTAAACCATATGAGCATCCCTGATTTAAGTTGGTCTTTTCTGGCGTTGCCTAGAGAATTCATCAAACGGTTTCTTTAGTTTTGCTGAAATTTCTATAATATTTTTCGATTTTAAGCAAGACTTGCATCATCGGAACCTGTTTCCTCTAATCGAAAGATAAATGAACGAGTTTTATTGCTTTGACAGGAAGCGGCAAGCGAAAAGTATCTTTCTCCCCACTTCCCTCGTAATATTAGAGAAAAGTAGAACTTCATTTTTGAAAAAGTACGTAGGCTTAAGAGAAGTTCGTAAAATGTGTTAAGAATAACCTACGAAGGATAATATAATATGAAATTGTTCGAATCAAAGCTCTCTAGAAAGGTGTCATATTCCAAGTCTTCCGCTTCTGTTACAGCAGCAGATGACAAACCTCCATCTCCGCAAGCAGAACTTACTGATGTGTATATTGTGATTATTATGAAGGTGAAATGTTAATAAATGAGCCTCTTCTTTCCTGAATTTAAATAGTTTATATTTCCCACAATCTAACACAACTTTCCTATTAATATTACTACTCCATCACTGCTAAAGAAACTGAGTTTTCTTTTCTGTGTTCCTTGTTTGGAAAGGTGAAAGTGCTGCATATAGATTCTTTCTATATTAAAACATGCTGTGTATTTATTATTTCATTCCTGATTTACTAAACGTTAACGATGCTTTAGATTTAATGCGTTTATATGATATGATTAAGGACGAATGGGGCCCTCGAAATTTTCCGAGGCGCCGGTGGTCGTGGCATGGCATTGTCGTTGATATCAATGATTTAAAAATGAATGAATTAGTAATTATAACTCAGTGATTCATGTATTGTTGCGCTTCTATGTTTTCGTGGATTTGAAGTGATTGACGACAACACTTGATGAAGAATGAAAACACAATTTATTAGCCAGTATTACTCAGGATAGCTCCGAAAACACGTTTACAGTCATCGAAAAACTACGACAAACAAGCTGAAACTATCAGCAACACAGCTTTCAGGCTATAACGGTGAAGACAGCTTCACGGCAAAGGACTAAAGTACAGCTCCCGACTCGGTCAATCGCTCTTAAGTTAAGCACTAGCTTCACGATAAAAACTGCTACTCCGTGTACAGGCAGGTTATTTATAGCTTTCGACCTGTCTTCGAGAACATTCTTGGAAAAAACGGTAAGAATTCGTTCTACAATGTTCCTCCTCTGTCTATGGCATATCGGCAATCTTGTCGCCAAATGAGCGATTTTGTTCCAAATCTGGCAACCCTGCCTTTCCTTGCCATTTTCTGGCCACCCTAAACCCGCTTTGCGGGAAAGCAGATCAACTATCAGCAAGATCTTACCGCAGTTGAGCAATCCGTAACAATATTTTGTCGTCTAAAAGAATGTCATTATAGCTTTAAAAACTATAATATATGCTTTCTTGAATGAAAACTTTATTCTAAATTCTTCTTTAAACAATATGCTGTATACCATTCGTCTCAATTTCTAAAGAGTTAATTTTTAAATGGTACCGGGAAAGTAATTTAAACTTATAAGATTATTTTTATAGTATTCCTGTTTACTGATCATCTCTGCTTACCCATTCTTTAATTAATGAGTAAAATCGGTAGTTCAGTGTATGATTTCAAATTTAAAAACAGATTTAAATGTAAAACTATCGCATCTTTAGAGTAAAAGTAGTTGCCATTGATTTGGAAAATTTCAATTCCACAAATAAATTATCTTGACTGCTTTTGGATATAAGAATATTTCGTCTGCTTGACAAAAGAGCTTTATTGTATAACCGTGCAAGATCTGTGTAAATGTAATTACATTATTTCAAATTAAAGAATGATAAAATGCTTTTTTTTGAATAGATTTTCTGCAAATACATTTATTAAAAGGTAAATCTTTGCAATTCAGAAAGAGTGACATTGAATTTTAATTCGCATATTGTTGCAAAAGGAAATAAGAGGACACACATCGAATAGTTGTGACATTTGATGTCAGCTTATTTCTCTGTGTTTGTTCAAACGACCGTGGACTGGAACAAAGATGCTAGGCAATGTAAACACACGTTCTAAAAGAGGCGTAGTCAGCGTCCTTGTACAGAAAAGATAACAAAACATTTGTTCAAAAACTAACCAGCCTGACACTAACAAAAAAAGTACTTTTTTTTCCCATCATGTAGGAGTAAGGAATTTAATTTTTATTTTTTTCCTTGCATATTTGTATATTTTGTAAACCCATTAGGAATAAAAGAACATTTTAGGATGTTTTGCAACAAATGACTTTTTCTTTTTAATTCCTTCAGGTTTTAGCCTTTTTTTTAAGTGCTGAATTATCTGTACAAATTACTTTCACAAATGAATA
Source organism: Stegodyphus mimosarum (assembly GCA_000611955.2). NCBI lineage: Eukaryota > Metazoa > Arthropoda > Arachnida > Araneae > Eresidae > Stegodyphus > Stegodyphus mimosarum. Next base: position 6,428 of record KK116545.1, on the reverse strand, counting down.
TCTTAGTCTAAAGTTGTTTTAGATCAAACAACTTTAGACTTAAAAAAGATATATATAAAAAAACTGAAATGTTTCAGATTTTAAATTACGTCCAAAGGGGCATTTTTTTAACGTTTTATTTATTAAGTATCATGTTCTTCGCAGTTAAACCATAAAATTCAATTCAACAGCAATATCACAACATAATTTTAAAATGAGCATATCTTTAGAATTTCCGATACACAGATCCGCGCGCTGGAGATAAATAGGTTTTTCTTTCCCCCGTAGAGTGTTGCCATTGCTCGCTTTTAAATCGTTGAGTTTGTTAATAAAAAATTCGTTAAAGTTTTACAAAATATGAAATGGATAACGTAACAAATTCCAAAATCCGAATTTGGGCTTCCAGATGCCCATATTCGGGTGGAAACGTGCGTTATTCAAAATTGGATGATTCTAGGTACCGTTCTTTTATCACAATGCGAGACACATACATACATTTATGCAGTTTCTTCATTATTTAATTTCTTTTAATATAATACAGGACGATAATGTCTGGTGGCAACAATTTCAAAAGTGAAATGGACATTTATACTGAATCAACGCAAAATGCCAAAACGAAAATAACAGTCCTTCAGGGCAAATTGCCTCTTTGGACTAATAAAATAATCTGATTTTTTAAAAAGTTCATATCGATTTATATATTACTAAAATACGTAGGTTAAAATAAAATCAAAACTTTGGTTCTTTGAAGTTTTTACATAATCCATGCATAATTACCGTTATTTGACTTTTCATATTAACAGCATAGCTACTGTCAAGGAAATAAGATAGTAATAATAAATGAAATAATATTTGTGATTTAAATAAGAAGATCCATACATAAAAAATAAATAAAATAAAATAACATTCTAGATAATTGACCTAGATAATATTAATAAAATAACGTAATTTAAAAAAAACTGTTTAACAATAATATGATTCTCGAAAGACGATTCTCGTAAAATTAAGTGAAAAACACCTACATACTGGCATTGATTTTAAATAAAACTACGATTTTGAAAAAGATGGACATAGGCCTCTCTTTTTCAAAAGGAGATTAAAATAGCATTCTTTAAGTGATTATGTCAACAGTTCTCAACGTTTTGACTAATGCGTACCATCCAAACAAAAATTGAAAAACTTTAGACCACTACTATATTCTACAATGATTATTTTTGAAATTTTTAATAGAAATATTAAAAAAGTATATTTTGGCATTTGCATTACCTATTGGCTATTTGTATTTAATATGCACACATAAAAATATTAGATTAAAAATTGGTTACCATATTAATTACCAAAATTTAAGTTTTAATACTTTAATTCTAAAATTTAGTGTGACATTTGGGCCAGTTTAAGAGAGATCAATTTCTTTACGTCTGGCCTTATTTCGCTTAGTTTTAACTGTAAATTAGGATCCATTTTAAATTTTGTTCCGTATTTATTTTTAAAATATAACATGAAAGATAATCTTTGCTCACACAGTAGGTTGTGAAAAAAGGCAATAAAAACTTAATAGTTTATTTGAAACTCCTTTAAATTCTTTTTTCCTTTAGAGCCAAAAGTTAACAAGTGTGTCATGTTTGAAATCTTCAGTTAGAGTTTGATCGCTCGAAATTTCTATCAATTGGTCTTTTCTATACGAGATAAAATTTCAGGCACAAAATGGATTTCTTATCCAATTTTCTTTTTCACAATCCTCTGGAAAATATATGCTGAAATAATTTATCAATGAAAAACAATGATTTTTTAATGTCAGTAGCTAATTCTTCTTTTATTATCAAATTATTTAAGGTTAGAAAACTTCCTAAAAGTAGTAAAAACCTTAAAATATTATTATCCAAACCTTTGATTATTAGCTCGAGTTTTTTATCATTGCATTTATTTTATCTCTAAAGGTAAACAAATTAGCAATTTCTCATTGTAATCCTAAATTTAATTCATTTAACTTTCCAAAAACATCAGCTAAATATGCTAAATGCTCCAAATCAATAAATAAACAATTTTGCAATTCAAATTTTGAATCTCAGAGGAAAATTTGAATTTCTGATCGAAGTTCAAAAAGACGATTTAAAACTTTGCCTCTGTTACTTTGGAATGTAACAAAAGCGTTTGAACAACGCTCAGATCGCATAAATTTACTAGGATTACAGAAAAGGCTTAAACGGGATGCTGGAGTATTTAGTATTTGAATTCACTAGCTAAAAATACTTTGCTTAAAAATATACTTTGCGTACCACTTATTTTTTTCTTGCATACCACCAGTGGTATACGTACCACGGGTTGAGAATCTCTAGATTATGTTATTTGAAGGACAAAGTAGAAGTGGGCGGAGCACCCCAAATTCACTATTGGTTGTACTGGTATAGTCCTGCAGCTCTAACTGTGCAGTTGCACCCCGATTTTGAGGGAGAACATCTCTATTCTCCTATCACGATCCTTCGAAAGAACTTTAGGCTCGTCATATACTTCAAGTATCCTTTTGTCGCACGGATACTATACGTTTACAAACATTCAGGTCTTCTCTGAAATTCGAACACGGGCCCATGGTACGGCAGTCAGTATGATTATACATCGGAAAACAACTAATTATGATACAACGACTGCAAGTGCTTCTGATTTGTAAAGGCTGCAGAACATCGCCTACTTTGACTCTTCAAATCCTGGCGGGACTACCGCCCTTGGTCTAGCGGCAGAAAAGCAGGCAAACATAATACTAGACCTAAAATACCAAATTGATGTTGAACTTTGAGACGAGGCAATAGAACACTCGGACTACGGATCCCACAAACAACAGTTTTTACGCCATCCTACAAACTACAGTTCTAACGGATGCTACCAGCATGAACTACACGGATCCAAAATAGAACAGCATCTCAGCGTCTATTGATGGCTCGAAAACAGAAAGTGGTACCGGGAGTGCTTTCTGCGTTCATTCTTGAACAAATGTTTACAAAGCTTAAATGTTTTAAATCAGGGGTGGGCATTAAGTCATTCGCGATCAACCGGTGGACCACCAAGACATTTTGGGGTGACCGCCTTTATTAAGACCTAAGATGCTGATACTAAAGGAAACAGATTTATGGAACACCGACAGCAGCTAGGTTGGAGATTTGGCTTTTCATTACTTAAGCAAATGATTCGATTGAATGTGTAGACGACACACCTAACTTCAATGGAAGAGCACGATGACGCTTAAGTACGTACGTCGGTTACAGATTCATCGGTTTACGTATGTTCGCTGCTCGGGCTCAGCTAAAAGAATGAGAATCTGATTACGGGGAATTGTTATATCATGTAGATATTCGTTGGTTAAGCTGTATGTTTTTACAAAGATTCAGGGACGTACTACAAGAGGTAAAATATTTTTTTTGGAATAAAAGGAGAAAGCGTACGTTGAACTTAGTGATGATTCTCGGCTGATGGATTTAGGTTTTGTTGTTGATATAACAAGCCATCTATAATGAATTGAACTTACAATTGCAAGGAAAAAATCAAACTATAGTAGAATTGAATGGATTTGTCAATACCTTCAGGGGCAAGTTAAGGCAATCTTCTCAGGTGATGAAGAATAAACAAAAAAATTTCAAAACTATTTCGGACAAGTTGTTTGAAAACGCAGGTACATTAAACAAAGAGAAATATTATGATGAAATAATAAATCTTCACTCCGAATTCGAAAGAAATTTTCAAGAATTTAATAGACTAGAACCAATTGTTACATTTATGTATTACTCGTTTAGCAACGTTGACGTGAAAGAAATAACTGAGATCATATATTCTCTATCACTTGAGAAAAACGAAGTTTTTCGCCTTCAAAATGACATAATTTTAAAAGCACGTAGTTCAGAACCTAAGAATAATTTTCGAAATCTAATGGACGAAGTAAAGCAGTACTTTGACTCTGTTTATCACTACAAGTAAAGTATCCTAATTTAAAAAGAGTTGCATTTCATTTAGCATCGTTCTTTGGCTCAACCTACCCTATGTGAATCTGCATTTTTAACGATGAATACAATTAAAACAACATATCGTTCCCATCTCTTAGACTACCACTTAGAATCCAGTGCAAGATAAGCAGTTAGTAATTATATACCTAGATATTCAAGATTGGTGGACAGTATGCAGACTAAGTCTTTTACTAAATATAACTACGAGAAGAAACTTTACATGAAAATTATTTACTTTTTAATGTATTTTGAATTGTTTCATAAGAAATGCTTCATTGGAATTATTATATTTGTGGCTATTATTTTTATTATTACGTTTGTATTTTGCGTTTTGCTTTAAACGCAGATTTGAAAGAGTAAGTTTTTTTAGGTAGGATTAAGTAGGTAAGTATATATTCCGTGTTTGTAATTAAGTTATAATAAATATTGTAGATCATTTTTTAGATCACCAAACCTAAGCCACTGGGTGGATTTCAACACCTTAAAAAAATGGAAGTAGTCTGCCCATCCCCTGGTTTAAATGGTATGTTTTAGGCTGAATTGGCAACGTTATTTACAGCATTACAGTATTTCAGCACTAACAAGTTGGACAACATTGCAGCATTCATTGAATCAGCGTCCAGCCTGGAAACTATTATTAGAGGTGAAAAGAGGCCAAGTCCACATTATCAGGAATACTCTGCTTCGACTCCTGAAGGATAAGCGTCCGCGGCTGATATGAGTCCCCGTTTATGTAGATATAGCAGGAAATGAAGAAGCAGATAAAACTGGCCAAATCAACAACTCCAACCTTTTAAGTATATTTGGAAAAGACACCAACTTCCTACTTAAAAAGATAACAATGGAGAAACTCATAGAACAGTGGCAAGCTCGCTGGGACAATTCGTCAAAGGCAGAAGAATTCACAAGTTCTTTTGGAAAGTTAGCCATGGGCTAAAAGGGCCAATAATTTTTTATTCAGTATTTTACCATTGCGAGTGCGTAGTTATTTGACCTTGATTACCACCTCTTCAACTCAATAGCATAACCTACTGTCACCTACGGGCTCCAAGCGTTCAATACTGGCTAAGGTGGGCAGATTGTGGTTGACTACTAGTAGTGGCCACTACTAGTAGTCAACTACAGTAAATAATTATTGATTTCGTTTCAGCAGTGTGCTGGAATAATGAATAATAACACCTGTATTTAATCAAGCCCCTTTATGATATTTTATTTGCATATATAATTCAGTTTGTACGCAAGCCAGTACATTCAGTAATGTGGCAACATGCAAAAATTGTATATAATTGAGACTTTTAATTATTTTATTGTTTCTATATGTAATACAGTTTTATTTGCAATTAACGCATTATTTTTATTAATGCAATATTGAAAAGATATTTTATTATAGCTGTGCTCTAATTATTTGTAAGATATAAGTACGATAAGCCTATAAGCGCTTCTTAAAATATACCTAGCACTGTCTTTGGAAGGTGTAAAGCTGGTAACATTATTTACACCGGCAACATAAAATCAATAATTATGTATTTATATGCGATTATGATAATAAAAGAACTATGTAATTCAATTTCCTATGTAGTTTAACGTATATGTAACTATGTATTTTAATGGACTTTGTTTGCCAATGTAATGTTTTTGGTCCGAAGGGGACTAGTAATTTCGTCTTGGCATTTTGAGTTAATTCACTACAAGCGTTGTTTCACTTTTCAAATTGTTGTCACCAAATATTATCGCCCTGTATTATATTTAACAAAATTAAATAATGAAGAATCTGCATAAATATATGTACATTTCTCGCATTGTGATAAAATAACGGTACCTATAGCCATCGAAGTTTGAATAATGTAATCTTCCTGCGAATATGGGCATCTGGAAGCCCAAATTTGAAATTTGTGTTATCATCGATTTCATATTTTGTAAAACTTTAACGAATTTTGATTAACAAGCTCAAGAATTTCAAAGCGAGCCATGGCAACGTTGTACAGAAAAAAACATTTTTATTTCCAGCGGGTGAGAATGAGTATCGGAAATTCTAAAGATATGCTCATTTTAAAATTATTTTGCGATATTGCTGTTGAACTGAATTTTATGGCTTAAGGGCGAAGAACATGATATTTAATAAATAAAAGTAACACACAAAAATGTTAAAAAAAACGCCCTTTTAGAAGCAATTTAAAATCTGAAACCTTTCAGTTTTTTTTTTTTTTTTTACTTTGAATTTCAATGAATGCCCTTCTGGACCCTACCCGAAGCAGGATTTGGCTGCTATAATGCATAGCTAGTGCATAGCATTACACTATTAAACATTTCTTGAAAAAGTAATGCCAGTGGTCCCTCCTGGTGGCGTTTACGTCACTAACCACTATAATGGCGGCTATGCGACTGATTTGCAGAAACACATACACTGTAAAAAATTTTAGTCCAACGTTACACCATTTAATGGTTCAAAATCAAAGATAG
>KK116544.1:89360-118629 GCA_000611955.2 Stegodyphus mimosarum | reverse complement strand
TATTATTCGTTTATATTAGTGATTACAGGAATATTTTAAAGCATTAAAGACATATACAATAGAAACGTGTAAAAATAAGAGATACTAATAAAGCATAAAATATAAATTTTTTTTTTACCTGTTTCAAACATTTTTCTGATAAACGTTTGTTTTAAAACTTTAAGTGCTCCAGAGTAAGTTTTTTTTTGTAAATTTCTCTTGCTCTGTGACACAGCTGTGTTGTTTTAAATATTTTAAGTATTTTTCACTATGTTCCAAACCCTCAATAAAAGATATTTTCTCACTCCTTTCAAATTCATTATCTGTGTCGGTGTCGGAATCGTTTTCTTGCTGTGGCGAGTTCAAAACAGAGCCAATGATTTCATCATCGGTTATCTGATATGCCAGTGTTAGCTCATCTGAACACATCATCTATATTGAAAACCTCTTCTGGGCTAAGATATGTTTTCTGCTACGAACACAGAATCATTATTATTCGGTAATTATGACGTTATTATTGGATAAATACTTTTTTTTTTGTATTTCATTCTCCATTCTGCGGTTTCTGGAACCTATAAATTCAATGTTTATATTTTGAGAGGCAGTGCGGATTTCAGGTTCGCGTATTATTGGTATTTGACTGTATTATTTTTTTTACATTTTGATTTCATTAATTGAAGTAAAAATGCATTTTTTTATGATTAATGTAAAGCATTTTCATAGAATGACGTTACATATTTTTATCTTAAAGGGGCGTTAGCCCAGAGAGCTAATAGTCTCGAAAAGGCATTTTGAGTTGAATCACTAAGAGCATTGTAGCACTTTTGGAATTGCTGTCACCAAATATTACCGCCCAGTTTTATATTTAAAGAAATTAAGTAATGAAGAATCTGCATGAACGTATGTATATTTCTCGTATTGTGAAAAAATAACGGTATCTAAAGCCATAAAAGTTTAAATAACGTAGTCCTCCATCCGAATATGAGCACCTGGAAGCTCGAATTTGGAATCTAGAATTTGCTTTACTGTCTATTTCATATTTTGTAAAACTTTAACGAATCTTTTTAACAACCTCAACGCTTTCAACGATAGCAATAACAGCACTGTGCGGAAAAAAAACATTTTGATCTCCAGCGCGAGAGACTGTCTATCGGAGATTCTAAAGATATGCTGTTTTTAAATATTTTTAGCCCAAAAGGATGTTAGCCCAAATGCGTTCGAAACGTGTATTTGTGTGTAAATGAAAAAAAGCGCTCCTTTAGGCGTTATATAAAATCTGAACTTTTTTCGATTTCTTTTATAACTTTTAATTATTTTTTTCAGATTTTTAAAGCTCTAATGAATAGTTTATTAACAAAAACCCTAGGATTTGAAAGAGAACAGTAGCAACACTGTTCGAAATAAGCCATCTTTATCTCCAGCGCGCGAAACTGTTGGCATTTGGAAAATGTCTTTCAGTTTTATTTAGCAAAACTCCGCTATTTAAAAGCAATACGTTACCACTGCCGTAAATAAAGTTTATTTTCCACGTGAAAGCTTGTTGCCATTTGTAAAACGTACGAGACATTTAACTTTTAAATTAATTATTCTGTCTATTAATGAGTAACAAATCAAGCATATAAAAGCAATAAACATTTTCTTAAGAATCTGATTGATTTAAATAAAAATGGTTTTAAATCATGATATTTCGGTTTTAAATCATGATATTTGATACTCAATAAATATAAATCATTATATTTATTGAGTATCAAATAATTTGACTTAAGTGTTAATTATTTCTCTTTTCTTGTGCTTCTTTATTAACAGTATGTTAGATTTCTCTGGTTGGATGCAAGTCTTCCACCTGATACATCATTTCTCAATATCAGGGATATACTTCTGTATTTCTTCAAGTGCATGATTTGGATTCATAGATTTGAAGATTAGAGCCGTGTTATCTGCGTAGTAGGCAAAAAGAATATTCACATCTTAATTGAAGCTCGGTATCGTTGGTGTAAATTATGTAAGAAAGCGGTCATAAATTTGATCCTTGTGGAATTCCTGCAGAAATGTACTTTTCACTGGAAACTGCGCTTCCATATTTGACCGTGAAGGTCTCGTTCGCAAAAAAAGGTCTTATCATAATAATAATTTCCCGAGGAAAATCATGGAGAACCAATTTGTAGGTGAGTCCCTGATACCAGGCGCGGGTGAATGCCTTGGCAACGTCTAGCATCAAGATTGCAACACTTATCTTGTTATGTAGCGCAGCTTCAATGTATTTCGTTAGTCGAACCAGCTGAGTTGTGGTAGGTAGACCCTTATGGAAAGCGTGCTGGGGATCTGCTAAGAAGTCCAAATGTTGTTTTTTTTTCATTACTAATTGGCAATTGGTCGGGTTGTCCTGAGGTTTCCCAGGTTTGGGAAGCATTAGGATGTTGGCTTGTTTCCAGGCCAGCGGGAAGTACTTGTTATCGAGACATTATAAATGCCGGTTAGTTTACGTAAGATTTTGAAAGGCATATTCTTTAGCACATGATTAGAAATTCTGTCTTTTCCTGAGGAATTTTTCAGCTTCAGTGATTTAATGATGGTATTTACCTCTTGCGAAAAAGTGAGGGTGCTCAAAACAGTAGGAGAATTTATTCATTTTCCCACAAAGACATGCACCTTCATGTCTGAAGCTTGGTCCATAGGAAACGAGTTTGCGACGAACTGTTTGGAGAGGCGATCAGCAAAAAGTTCTGCTTTATCAGTATAAATAGGTCCGATGTCACTTTTGAGGGGTTTCTTACAGTAGCCAGATTGCTTTAGTGATTTTATAAATCGCTAGAAGACGCAGTGTCATCGCTCAGTTTTTCGATTTTATCCTTCCATATGTTAGTAGCAAAAAGAGCTGACGTTTTAATTATAGTAAATAGTACATTTTCTGACATCAGGAGAAATTATTTTCTTAATTTATTCAAACATGTGTTAAAAATTGCACCATATATTCCTTACTTATAACATTTGATAATCTACGTATTAACCAAAGGAAATGTTCAAAGAAATGCCCAAATTTCGGTTCGAGTTGAAAATCGATATCTCGGTCTAAACCACTTTAGCAGTGAGCGCAAATCTGCATTATTTCTCCAAATGCCAATTCAGTTTCAGTTTTAATGACGCTGTCAGCGTTTGTTACAAAACGATGCGGGTTTAAGACAAATGTATTTCCTCCTTCAGTTGCAATTCTTCAAAACATAAAACAATGTCGAGTATTATTGCGTTAATGGATGGTTATACCGACATAACTCCCAAATAATGACCCGGAAATAAATTATTATTCCGTGGATTTTTCACTGAATAAGTTTATTGGTAAACAAAGAATGGCAAGTTAAAGTATTCCAAGTTTATTCCAGTTCGAAATATAATCTTAATTGCTTTACTGAGTTCTGCAAAAAAGCGGGAATAATTAAAAGCTTATTATAATATTTGAATGTTTAGTAGTTTACATGATAATAATAAATAAATAGTTTACCGTTTATGAAATATAGGTGGGAACAGTAAATATGCTGACGGTAATTTGCATGATTAAAAGCTCTTACTGATTTTTGTTACAACTGTCTACCATTATAATGAAGTCTACGGTATAATTTGGACAGTGTAATTGAAACTGAAAATTGGGAACAGAGAGTCTAATCTAGTTCCTGTTGTTTGGAATTCAGAACGTGATGACTGTTTATGCTTACAGGACTTAAACCTAGGATCCTACTTTTAAAATGGGCTCCTTAATCATCCTATAACTTCTTATAACCCTGTTTTTCGCATATAAAATATAAAATAATAAAATATAAAAATAATAAAATAGAGTATTGGTGCTCCTAATAGAAAACTCTGCCAAGCCCGTCTTGGCTTTCCTAATTAGGCCTTGTTGGAATGTTCAACTAATTCCAGGTAAGCTTTACATAAAGATGAAACTATTTTTATTATAAATATACCTTTGTTATAAAGTGATCTACGCTTATTATAATGTAATTCAGTGGTTAGTGACTCTGACTGCCATACCATAGGGCTCGGGTTTGAAAATGCATAATGTCTGTGCGGTGTGGGAACACTGTAAATATGCGGCTAGCCAAAAGTTCTCTCGAGTGGTTAATGGTAGGGGAAGAGGGGTGGGAAACCCTCGGAACTGTTTCCCGGGAGTTCTTTTTCAAAATTAAGAGCGATATAACTGCTAAACTGAAGTCTACCTATCACCAATATAGACTCTTGTAAACGACATTTGACTCCTTGCCAGGATGAATTTCAGGGGTTTGTGCAACAACAATAGTAATTCAATGCAATTTATTTAGATGTCTTTTTCATAGAGTTTTAAGGATAGTTTCTTGAGACTGGAAGAATACGTATCGTAAAATACATAAAATTTATGCATCGTGTTAAACATAACTGTGTTTAATATTTCTAAAATATATTAAATTTCTCCATTAAATTTTGCAAAGCCTACATAAATGTATTCGTGTTATTTCTTCAATACTGTTTCTGTTGCTTCGCAAATTTCATAATCGTTTCAATATATACAAATAGTTGGAAAAGTTGTATTGCATGTTAAAATGTCCGATAAGGATATTTCAAGCATGCCTTCTTTTACAGTTGGAATAAAATACTCTCGACTTCGAAGAGGATCTGACATACGTCCCTCTTCTTTAGGAACTAAGGGGTAAAAAACAAAAGAGGGAGGTGCAACAAGGGAAGAGAAGACCAAATAATGACATTTTTCTCCACAGCTGGCGCTGCATTCATTATTCTTTGCTATCCGTCCATTTTTTTAAAAAACAAATTATTGCTGCCTCATTTTGTCTTTGGAATTTTTTCCTGCCTTGAAAAAGGTGACTAGTGGCTGAGCGGTTAAAAACTACTGCAAACTCATAGGTCTTGGTTTTGAACCCGAACGAACGGCCTGGTGACGCGGTTGGTTTTCGTGTTTTCTACATGTATAACGTGAATACGAGCCAGTGTCCATTAGAACGTCCTCGACGAAGCCTTCTCTTTCTATAGACAGATTTCGTCGTATCCTTTGCCATATTCAAATAGTCAATCCCTTTGAAAAAGTACCTTGTATGTCTGATCATCTTAGAAATCGACAGAGTTTTTTTTTAAATGTACGCTAATGGGGAGCTGTTGCCAAATTTAATAACTCTGCAAATTAAAAGTAACCTTTCAATCTTTATATTGGCATACGTTTTTTATATTAAGGAACCATAAATTTAGAAACATCTGTTTTTAATTATCATTTGTAGAAATGAAAGATTTAAAAAATTTGAGTTTAAGGAAATTCAGTATTTATACGATCTTTAGAATCATATTTCTAGTCATTAGAACAATATTATTTTCGTGTTTTGATTCATATAAGTTTAACAGTATTCTCAAGGCAACCACCTGACTTTACTAGTTTTTTGGATGCTTTATTAGTTTCCATTTTTGCTTTTGTTGCCATTCAAAGTCATTATTGCAAAACAACAAACGTTATCGTTTAACTATGGAAGATTGATAATACTTCAAATGAAGTGTGGAAATTAGAAGATGTTGCTGAAGAGATATTTTGCACCTGCTTTCGTGCACTGAACCTTCTATCTCTCGCTTTCTCAAAAGATAAAAATCTATGGTGTGTTTAATTTCACCTCCTCTAGTATGTGGCACGTACGATGTTCTAGTAACTTCCTGTAGCTTAATGGAATTCAACAGCACACACGGAAAAAATGGTAGTGGTACGCCATTTTAATTAACGCAAATCAATAAAGAAGTTCTTAATTTTACTTTCACCCACACCGCAAACGAACAGAAGAAGTGGAAGGAATTATGTGAGCTCTGTTTTTCGTTCCTCCTATTGCCTATGCGTTGAAGAAGAAAAATTATCACGTCCCAGATTTGGGACAAGAAGGAAAACAAAAGAAAAAGAACAATTATAATAGAACGTGATCTCCTTTTCCCTCATCTCAGTCTTGCCCTTTCCAGAAAGTAATCATTTATATACAATAAACTTCATTACGCTAATCCAATACCCAAATATAAGAATGATTTTACTAAGCTTCAAAGTCATTAAAGGAAAACATTTAAAAAACAAGATGTAGAAGTACGTCAGACACTCTGGGAAGTGTTGTAAAAAAATTAAAGCATTGGCTGCTATCATGTAATTGAAAATGATTATCCGTGCTGTCGCAGTAGAAATTTAACAAAGACTGACTTTTAAATTTAAAATGATAAAATACCGCTGCACAGCTAAGCTTTGGTTTAATGCAATGTCATTTTTATAGGTGTACACTAATAGTTTTCAAATATTATCAAAAAACAAATTCTGCCTAATTCTGTATTTTCGTGGAAATCCTATCAGCCTCAAGAATAAGTGCTAAAGAAAATTCACTGAAAATATGTAAATTTTATCTACAGTTTACATAGATAAATCAAGTTAAGCTGTTTTAATACGGCAAAGCAAGCCAGGGCTATTTGTCTAAGGGAAAAGATGCCTTCTTGGTGGATTTATAAGGAAAGGTGCTCCGTATTTTTGTTAGACGTGGCAAAAAACAACTATGCATTCAGCCTGTTCGCCTGGGTTTGAACCAGAGACCAGCTAGCAGTCTTCAACTGGTGGGGGTCCAGCTTTTATAGAAACTGAAACGAAAATTATTATTACGTTATATTTTTTTTGGTCTAGTAACGGAACGCAATTTTCATGAGTATAGTTATTAATTTATTATTTATGTACAATAATTTACGGATATAATGGAAATAAGAAATAGAATACAATTCACAATTTTAGATATTTATCTATGCCGTTACACATTGCATTTAAGAATTCTTTCGAATTTTGATTTCAATTTTCGGAATTGCATGGAACCTCAAGATTCCGTGGAAGACAATTTAAGACTAATATAGACTTAATCCTAACCCAACTGTTTTTGGTATTAAATTTATATTACAGTGAACTGGCTTTGTGACAACTTACGCTCGGTTCCAAGCGATTTTGCTCTTGTGCAGAGTTCGTCATCTAATATAAGTACTTTCATACTGATATTTTTATAGCCTCAAAAATATCAGTTGCTTTCAGAAGTGGTCTTCAGCGGGAAATGGTTCAAACTCAAGTCTGAAGATAAGATAATTGTCAAAACTCCACTCAAAAGACAATTGTTTTAAACTTCTAGTTATTTCTTTCGGTGCACTTACTTTTCAAATAAATTCCTCTAAAAGATAAAAGTATTAATGTTCCTTATTATCCGTTACATTTTTTACTCAAAAAATTATTAATGTTTCTTATTATCCGTTACCTTTTTTTGCTCTTCGCGTCTACTTTACCTAAAACGACATTAATTAATCAAACTAAAGTACAAAATCTCTGCTCTTAATCTGTAATTTATCTTTTAAACTTCAATATAACAAACTGAGAAATTAAAAAAGTGGAAAAAATGAACCAAGATATTTATGCAAAAACTATTTTGCTCCTTAAGAAAAGGAACCTATGTCTGATCGCCCTAAAAATCAATCGAATTTTATTTGAAACCTACTCCATACTGAAGATGATTATTTTAAGAATATACGTACGCATTAACAACTGATATCTTTTATTTTTAATGGCATCAGCTTGATATATGGCATAATTCATCTTATTAATAATTTTAATAAATATTTGTACAGTTCTTGCAAATCAGGAAAGAAATTTCTGACACAATATACAGTAAGCCTCTGGTTAACAGAATCTCATTGAACTGTATCCGCATTTTACCGAAAAGGTGGAATAAAAAAAATTAAACCGGTTATAATTTATCGAATTCCCCTTGTTTCTTGCTTCGGCAATTTTTTGTCGCGCCTTAAACAGAAGTGTAACTAGTAATACAGACAAGACGTAAAATTTAAATAAAAGTTTTATAGAATACTGCGTCTCGTAATACGACTAAAAATTTGGAATATTAATTAGTGCTGGTTGTGATATTACAAAAATTAATTATTTAAAATAGCGGAACACAAAATCAAACAAGAAATGGAAATTGTAACCTTAATCGCTAAGCCGATAGATGCCGCGAATTTTACACGACTAATTTCCTCTCTTTTTCAACTCTTTATAAACTACATGTTTTAGAAAATCGAGATATATTTTACTGGGGTAGCATTGTCTGCACGGGAATCTGAATTACAACCACCGCTTACCTGAGCCGAAAAAACAGAAGGCACAGGAAACGATTAACATAAATATTCACAATCAACATTGAAATTATCTATTAGCTAAAAAGTTCCCAAACGATTCACCTTCCTCTGTTTTAAAGCTCTCTTTTAATTCTTTCATTATTTAGATGATAATTCATGTTTTATAGTGTAAAGTTATTCTGGCAGAAAAATTATAGGAGCAACTATAAAACCTGACTGACTTTTATAACCTAAATGACTATCAAATCAGAACATGTAGCTTGCATAAGATCTTTATTATGTCATGCTTGACGTTGATTCAAAATGTAGAATAGTCTGTTCCGAAAAAATAAATAAATTTAAACAACAGTATAGGAGATATGATAAAAACTGGGGGTGGAAACGTTGGTATTAAAAGGGTTATAAAGATAATAGGTAAAACAAATAATGTCTGTCAGTTCTGACTGAAATGAAAGATTTACACCAGTTCTCCCTGCTGTGCATTAGAGTGTCCAACATTTCTTGCGGTAATAAAGTGTATTTAGTTGAATATCGTTTTAAACTTCTAAAGAGTGTTAGATGGAGATAGATGTAATTCTTTGTGCAAGTTCTTTTGTGTTTCATTCGTATTCTGTCATATTCAAATCCGGAGAATATGCTAGTCACACTCAACTGAATTCCTTCTCTTTCAGGATAATCGTTCACTACCGAAGTACGATGGGAACGAGCATTATCATCCATCGAGGAAAATGTTATTACTAATTTCAGTCATAAGAAAAATCTGCCGTTAAGATCAAGAGCTTCATCTTTATTTATTTCAGTATTCACAGCTGAGATGGTAAAAATATATTGGTCAGTGTGGCCATTCGAATTGATGCACTCTCTAATTATAATTCCATCATCATTGTACCGATTCCCTTCATGGACGTTTTCAGTCTGTACTTTTTTCCTGCCAGATGGTAATATACTTAGAATCACTATCCAAACGAAAACGAGACACATGAGCGAAGAAAACTGTGCACCAATTCGTTGTACTCCTCACATTAATCTTTGCATCACTACAAAGGCACACGTTTCAGTTAGTGAAACACAAATCATGAGAATATTTGCATGCAGCCTCCTTTTAGGCAGCCTGTTTCTCACTGTATATCTGAATAGTCAAGTTCCTGTATCTGCAACAAAATGCCTTGCAATCTGAGCTAACATCGATGGTCTCTTAGGAGTAGTCGTTACAAATAACGGTCTTGAGGTGCGTTGTGCATGGTTTCGACCTTGACTTGGTCGACATTATAAACCTCTAGTGTCTTAAACTATTTTCAGAATCCTGACGTTAAGTTTTAGGCTAAATTTAAGTCTTTCAGACTTGTTGAGTGTCTATTCTGCTTCCATTCACCCAGTTTTGCACCGTTTCTCACAATCTGCCTTTTCAGCTGTATGTTCCACCTTCCACACACGAACCTTTTATCCAGCTACTCGCACATTCCTCGAAATTAAAATTCGAAGCACTCCCATATAATCTTTTCCATGCATGCCGAAAGAACGGGCACAAAACTTTGTGTATTCATACGCAACGAAAATAAATTTTGAATTTAAACTACCAACTACCTACCTTCTGTGGGATTTCATCTAATAGAATTAACGTAAAGCACCTTTTTATAATTGCTCTTTTAATTTTTCTCGCCAATGTATTTTACTGTATGCAAAAACAATAGATCTTGCATTAGGTTTAACTTTCTACTGTTTGTTCAATAAACTAATTACTGCTTTATTTCCTTTGAATAATTACTCTTGGATCACTAATTCAATTTTCGTTGTTATCGTTTTTCTTAATCCTCGATTCCTTTCCCGATTCATTAACTCACTACTTCTTTCTTCATGTGTTTATTTTAATTTATGAAGCATTAAAGCTTTTAGAGTTTTACCGTAAATCTCGAGATTCAATAACTTTTTTAGTATTTTATAGTTGTACTGCTCTAGTCCTCTTCAGTCATTACATTTATTTTAACATTTTCTTCGAACAGTAAATTATTTATACTTTAATATATGTTTCTTTATATGTTGCACGCTGATATAAAAATTACTGAAAACATAATATATTTTTATGTCTGGGATTTTAAACTATTAAGCATTTTGTCTTTACCATTTCTTCGTGTATTAGTTTTAGGTGATTAAACCAGAATTTCTTCATATTTAGATATTTTACCATTAGTATTTTCCATTTCCTGAATTCATTACTTATTATCTTTTTCCAAATTTCTTAGCTACGTACACTGCGCTATAAACTTAAATGCGCTGTTTTTTGAACTTTTTTGCGTACAATTAAGTAAGTAGCTCTGTTTCATTTTTAAATTCGCGAAATCATATGGCCTTACATAGAGAATATCCTCATGCATAATTTTTAACGGTTGTAGTAAACAGTTTTGCTCAGATCTCCATTTTGTTTGAAAGCTTACAATAACAACAATAGGTTTCTTTAAAAAAGAGATATAAAAACTCAATTGAGTCCACCCATATTCGAACCATGGGTTCTCCGCTTTCTAGATTTCTTGTTCTTAGTCAAATTAATGCTTCTAGAGGTAGAAAATTTTGTCGAGGATCAGAATATCATCAGGACCATTATCAACCCCTACAGATAGAAATTATTGACGAAGATCAGAAAGACATCAGGTCCATTATCAACTTCTACAGGTAGAAAAAGTGACGAGGCTCAGAAGTACGTCAGGAACATTATCAGCTGCCACACGTAGAAAAAGGGAATGAGGATTAGAGTTACATCAGGATCCTTTTAAATTCCTGTAGTAGTAAAGGTTAACGAGAATTAGAATGACATCAGGAACATTATCAACTCCATCAGGTAGAAAAGGTTAACGAGGATCAGGCTGACAACAGGACCAATATCAGCTCCCCATGTAGAAAACAAAACGTGGGTCAGAATGATAACAGGAGCATTATTGACTTCTACAGCTACAAATAAAAATAACTGAACATGAGAATGACATTATGATCATTATCCAGTAGTTTAGGAATAACTGAATAATTGCAAAAATATAATTTTGGGTACTTAAAAATTTGCAACACAGAATGACGTCATCAAAATAATTCAGCTAACTTAAGAGACATGACATTTGAGAGTACTACGGATATCTGAAGGAATGCGATTGAGGACTGGAATGAGATCCCTAGTGAGTCGATATGAAAGCGGTTAGTGAATTAGCTGTTAAAGAAACGAACAGCATATTTGAATTACATCAGTAAAATTAACGCCTGAACAGTCTCTTTACACAAAACTATTTAAATAAACTGATCTTTATTTCTGTAGACTCAGTTTTCATAGAATATACAGAGCTGTATGTTAATTTTCATAACTGGAATTGCAAATATCTTCGCATTCACAAACGATACTAGCCATTAAATCATATCGGCCTTCAATATTTTAAAGTTTGAAGGGTTTGTTATAATTTATTCTCATATAACAATAATCATTCAGGAGTACATATTTGTTCTGAGATTTTAGTATTAGTTATACGAGGCAGTGTGTGTACGCAAAGTTTAAATTACCTCAGTTATCTTTTCTCATGCTGGAAACAAATTAATAGTTTTCTTTACAACTATTTCGACTTCTTGATTGTTGAACTAGTAAGCCAATGGCATTTTATTTTAGCACATTTTAAAGCATAATTTAATTATTTTTTCTTTATGATTTATTGAATTTGAAGACGAATAATGTAAAATTTTAGGGCAAGTTATAATATTATTATTTCTCCGTATTTCTTTTAAAACATTCGTTTAGATTTCATTCACGTTTCTGTTGCTGAATTATTAAATCATACAAAGAGGGCTTTTTGGAGGAATTTATGTATCAAAAATGAAAAGGTTTATAAACTTTTGGTAATGAACATATACTGTAGACAATAAATACCATGAGAGGTTTTTTTTGGGGGGGTGTATGTGTGTGCGTTAAAAAATTAAAGTAATGACGCTACAGCTGCTCTAAATTGACTAAATTTTTTAGTAAGGAATATAAGCCGTTCTAACTCTGTGAAATGAAAAATCCAAAATCTTTTCATGAAAATAGTATCTCGTGCAGATCTTAAACCTAAATTTAAGTAAACAAAAATCGGAAATTAAAAATTCAGGACATAAAACAATCGATTTTTTTAAAAACCATTGTTATGAATAATATTTACTATTGATCTTTAATGATATTTTAGGTTCAAAATATAGTCCTAGCACTCAGGTAATGATTAAGTAGACATATCGCTATATAAACTTAATCCGCAATGTCAGGGCCATATAATATGCTTTCTCCTCTGTTGAAATGTAAACTGCTCCCACGCGCGCGATCCTATATAATGCTTTGTGGAGTGCTTTTACTTCAAAGCTTCACCGTAGAAACTTTGGACTCCAATTAAGATTTACAGCATTAAAAACAAATCCTTCTGATGTGAAATAGATTTTATAAGCAATAAAAGTGTAACACAATTCGATTCATCTTAAGTAGGATCATTTTGCTACTGTTTGAAAATTAAACAGTTATTTATGTATTTCATCAGCCTATGACTTCCTCGAAGTTGAACTGCATTTTTGTTTTTAACGCAGATGGAAGCGAGTTTCCCTTAAAAGGTTCTCCACGAAATCATCTTCCCAAGAGAGATAAACACTTTGTGGTTTGTTAAAATTAATTAAATTGATGGTTCTCCAGCGTATGGCGCTGTACTTTGAGGCAGCTTAAAATATTCCTAAACGTTCATAGAAATAATACGAGTACTTTGTCTGTATGTCTTCAGAATTTGACCATCGAGTTATTAGCATTGTGATAAGACCATTTAATTCACACTTAAAATAAACCACAGTTATCGAAACGCAATTATCAGCCTATTAATTAGTTTGAAAATTATTTTCAGTTATTTCTATATTGTACAGAAATTTGCATGGATTCAAGGTCCATTCAGAATGAAAGTTTCATATGAATTTGCTTTTGAAGAACTGAGCTCTTTTTCCAGAATACATTGAAGACACAATTCGACAGCAGAGAACTAACTGCATCTTGGATGTCATTGAAAGAGAAATTTCCTATGTAAATTTATGCTAAAAAGACACAAAGATCGAGGTACATTAAGAAACTTTTATTGTTTTTAAGTGCAATATGACATATGTGTGTCTTTTCTAACAGCGAAAATGTTTCACATTGGTGGTTCTCCCTTCTAATTAAATGACAAGTGAAACACCAGTTTTCAAAGTCAAGTTTAGTTTTTGAAAGCCGTTGTGGCAAATACTATGCAAATTAAGAAAATTCAGTGTAGAATATAAAATGAGGTAGCTATGTCCACCCAGTTTTAAAATTTCAAAAGAAGGACAGTGAAAAATGAATGTTCTTTCTTCCCACAATCTCCTATTTATAGTGTGATTGCTCAAAATATGCTGTAATTTAGTAAATGTATAAAATATTTTCTACCTTCTAATCGTGCACTTTCGTGATGTAATTGGAAGTACGTGGGGCTGGCATTTCGTTTCG
This sequence comes from Stegodyphus mimosarum, assembly GCA_000611955.2. NCBI lineage: Eukaryota > Metazoa > Arthropoda > Arachnida > Araneae > Eresidae > Stegodyphus > Stegodyphus mimosarum. The sequence continues at coordinate 105,005 of KK116544.1, read as the reverse complement.
GTATTTTGCGTCGTGCACTATAAAACGGCGTTTTACTTTTCAAATTGATGCCACCAAATATTAGAGTCATGCGCTATAGATATGAAAATTAAATAATTAACAATCTGCATGAATGTTTATATGTTTGTCTCATTGTGAAAAAAACAACGTTACCTAGAGATATCAAATTTTGAATAACGTAGTCCTCTTCTCAAGTAAGGGCATCTGGAAGCCCAGATTTGGAATTTGTTTCATTATGTTAGTAAAATTTAACGAATTTTTGATTAACAAACTCAATGATTTCAAACAGAGCAATGCTAACACTGTACAGAAAAAAACATTTTTATCTCCAGCATGCGAGGCTGTGTATCGGAAATTCTAAAGATAGTTTTTAAATATTTTTTAATACTGCTATTCAACTGAATTTTATGGTTTAAGTGCGAAGAACGTGACATTTAATGAATAAAGGTAACACACAAAACGTAAAAAAATGCCTGTTTGCGCATAATATAAGATCTAAAAGTTTTCAAATTTTTTATTTTAATCAACAGTTTACCTATCAGTTTTGCCTATACTCCTAAGCAGGTGCAGATTCTAATTTTAGAAGCTGTAGAAAATTTATGATACACTAGCTAAAAAGGGCGCCGTGATTTGAAGATGTTAAGAAGCCTCTAAGTTAAACAAGACATTATGTTTTCAATTTTGAACTCTTGAATCAAAACATTAATGACCTTAATACCTGAAAGCGGTGGCGTTGATTTCACTTTCAGATGTAGTTGTATCGAGTTGAAAAGGAATACAGAAAACATTGGAGTTTGGCAACTAGAAATGCTTGAAGAAAAGCAATTATTTCATCCAGCGTCTAGATCAATGATCTTCGAATATTTGAATCGCAGTACTATACTAGTATACCGCAACAGCGTATGGAAAGAATATATTAATTTACATCCTACTCGTATATAACAGTTCATATCTTGAGATTGAAGTTGACTAAAGGCAGTGTGTACTTCCTTATAACAATATATAGTATATATATATATAGAGAGAGAGAGAGCTATGTTATCCCATTTAAATATGTGTAAGATATAACAAAATACGATAGCTGTTTAAAAACAAATTGGCGACCTCAGAATTAACATTCTAAATTTGGTGCTCTCTCCCTAAATTCATCTGTTATCCCAAATTCAAGATCTTTCTATCGTTATGTAACGCTGCTTGAAAAGGGCAACTAAAACTAAAGTTAATCAATGATAGATTAGCTGTACTTGTACATCAAACTTGGTATAAATACAGCTGGCGATTAATTACGTCATTATCCTTCTGCTGAATTCCTTCCCCAAGCTTCCGCCTTGCCGGCATCTCTAATTTTGCTATGCCCCCTTTGTTCTTGTTTTAAGGCGATATAACGTGCATATAAGTAATTATCGCAATCTCTATGATTAAAGAGTATAGTGTCTGCAACAAATTATTCTAGTTTACCTGCAAATCTGCAAATAAAGATGATAATTGGCTAAATCTAATTTGTATCAACTGCTTCCTCTCGCCGTGCCATTCAGTCATGGCGGCTGTGCTTCGAAAATATTACCAAAAAGTTCCTTTCAAACGTAGAAATCCTCAGTCATGAATGTTCTTATTGATTTCTAAATCAAAGGACATTGGTTTAGCCAAATTTAAAACATCTGATCCTGACACCACATGATTTCCGCGTCCCGTTAAATTATACACAGTTTTGCTGCATTTATAAGGTATTTATTTTCTCTTTCCTTCCAGTATGCCTTCGTGGTGTAACTGTAGCACATTCGGCGCGTATTCGAGAAGCCAAGGGTTCGAGTCCCGGCGAGGGAACTGCACATTTTTCAACTGTCCCGCTTCAAAAAAACCTAATGGCACTACAAATGGCACCCGAACTATAAGGTGGAGACAATAATTCGTCACCACCAGGATTTGACTATTGGATCCCCTCATCTCCAGTCGCCCTTTAAAAGGGGTAATATATAAGATATTTTCTGCCTCCTTTCAGCATACCTTCGTGTAATGGTAGCACACTTGGCGCGTGTTCCAGAGGTCTAGGGTTCGAGTCCCGGCGAGGACACCGCACATTTTCAACTCTTCAAAAAAAACCTAATAACTTCACACATCTTATTTAAACTTATTTCCTCGAATTATTTCAACTTAATTAGCCTATTCCCCAAGGCAATTTGGAAATGCGATAGAAAATTATAAATTTTGAAATTAACTATACCGAAGAATTTTTGTCACCTCACGTCCAACTTCTTTTTTTTTCCATGACGTTTGTTAAAACTTTTCGAAATAGAAGTATAGGAAACGGGAAACCATGTAACCATATTAAAGTTAGATTTCGCTATTTTCCCAATTTATTTTTTTTAATTTGACACTTCCAAAACATGAATATCTTCGTCATTTAAAAAAGCTTCTGTAATTGAAATTATATGATTACGTCCAACGATTACGGAAATAAAGGCCGGTTAAGGATTTTAAATCGGACAACGGAGTTGAGATATACATATGTAAGATAAAAAAAATATGGAAATCAAAATTATAACTTAAAAAGCCTATTGATTGCTCATTTGTAATTTGGATACTTTCTAGTTTTTTAAACTACGTCATATCTGAAAACTAATTTCGCATTATGTCATCTTATAACCTCTGCATTGTCTATAAGTTTTAGCCAATCAGATTATCGAAATATTTTACCATAAATACTGTTGCAATCCAACTACCCTCCATCTTTCTCTGCCTATGCTTGCTAGCTAAATGATGTCTCTTGCTTGGCTAACTTTGTTAAAAATGCAGTGCGCCATCATCAAAATTTTGGGGTGCAGATTGGCCCCATTGTGAAGTGCAACAAGTAATAAAGATATCTTTGAAATTTCAAGTGATTTTGTGATTCTTCCAAAGTACCCGGTATCTTCTGCTTCAGTCATCCTCTAATCCTCAATTCACTAGCGACTACAAAATAATGTATTCTCTAGATAAGCAATCATCTCTCATCAAATTGTTGCAAGGAACTAAATCTAAACATCTTATATATATATGTGTGTGTGTGTGTGTCTGTACACCCTATAACAAAAAAATCGACACACCAAAAAGGAGTTGTCCGATGAGACAAAAATTAGTGGATAGGAAGATTATGTACAGAATAGAAAATGATCAAAATTTCAGAACAATTGAATGATTGATTTCACACTTACATAGTTACAAAGTAACGAGCGGGAGGTGTTGACCCACCTCTAGCCTGGAAGCAAGCTGTCACACGGCGTGCCACAGACCTATAAAGCTGTCGAATGTTCTGCTGTGGTATTTGTTTCCAAATTTGCTCCAATTGTCAGGCTGTCATCAATATTCCCTGCTAGACACAGTCGCCTTCCCATCATATCCTAGACATGCTCGATGGAAGAAAGATCTGGCGATCTGCGTGGAAAAGGAAGTGTTTGACAAGCTGTAAGACAGTTCATAGGAACACTTGCCGTATGTAGTCTGGCATTATCTTGTTGAAAAATAAGGCCAGGGTATTGCAAAAGGAACGGTAGCAAAACAGGTCTCACAATGTCATCGAAGTACCGCTGTGCTGTAAGTGTGCCTCTAATGACGACCAAAGGGGTCCAGCTATCAAGGGAAATGAAACCCTAAGCCATAACTCCTGCTTGAGGGCCTGTGTGGAGTGCAATAGTAAAAGCATGATCGGCCCGCTGCTCTGAGCGTCTCCAGACACGTTTTCGATGATCGTTACGACACAGTTGGAAGCGGGTTTCGTCACTAAAGACTGTACATCCCCAGTCAGCATCATTACAACCTGATCGAGCTCAAGCACCACTGTAATCTGGCTCGACAGTACTCAGGCGTGAGTGGCAGGTGGTGTAATGGTCGGTACGAGTGTAGATTTTGCTCTATCAGCCGTTTGTGAAAGGTCATGGTGGACACTCGTGTGCAAATCGCACACCTTTTGGTTGATAGCATTGAATCAGGCGCTGTGACAGCTGATTTGGCAATCACTCTGTCCTCCCGATCTGTTGTAGCCCTAGGTCGACAGTTACTATCAAGACGCTGAAATCTGCCATTGTCCACCCATTCTTGTCAGCATCTTCTAATCACTGCGTCTCATATGACCGAGCGATTCTTCGATTTGCCCAACCTACCTCTTTCAATCCTATGATACGACATATTTCAAACTCTTGACAGTTGCTCGTAATCAGCTTGAATCCTGCGGCGAGGCATTTTTTCAGTCGTTGAAAGTTATCCTAAATCGCAATGCAACAGAAATATTTAATAGCAGTTCAAGAACAGCTCCTTATACACATCTGCTGGATGCGCAGTTCTGATGCGCTGGAGATCGCAGTATTCATTCATTGGACACCAAATTTTAATCATTTGCATATTTGGTCAGAACATTTATGCGAACGAAATTTCAAAGCAATCGGATGATTCCTTCTTGGTGCGACTTTTGGTATATAGTGTATATATCAACTCCGTTGTCCAAAGTCCACATTCTCTGATGTGTTGTCCACATTCTCTGATGACTGTCAACATTCACGGAGTCGCTTGGTGTACGATCGAAATATTTGCTAACTATCCTTATTACTCACTTAACCGCCAAATGTCGACGTCTGGCATGCACTGATGGTGAATGTTGAATAAAAATATTTTTATTATGTTTTTAAAATCACACTTTATTCTTAAAACATATTACGATATATGGCAAAATAGGAAAAATCTTAAGTAACAGCGCATGTAAATAAATTTTTGAACGCAAAATAAACAGTAAATTCTGAATGATAAAAAGTAAATAGCACCAATGATAAATTTACTTAATTATGTGACTGACGTTATACTGTCTTATTTATTGCAACAACAACCGATGATGGTCCGAATGTATATGAATACTCCCAAATATTCGGTCTTTCGCCGACGTAATTTGGAGAATGTCGACACACATTAATTTCGTTCTTTCACAATTACATATATACTTTTGTTACTGCCGGTTCCAATAAAATAGGGAGGTGCATAACTAAATGTTACAGCAGTCCCATATGCAAAATTTCAACATTCTGCGGAGTAATCGGTTTTGTGTTATAATAAGGTATGTTCGTACGTACGTACAGAAGTCACGAAATAATTCATTTTACAATCTGTTTTAGAATAAAAAATCCTTTATTCTGTCCGTACGTATATATGTCACGGAAAAATAGTCAAAACGGATTCGGGAACGGTGTGTGAGGAAAATGGATATTTCCGTTGAAATCTGATAAACGAATTTTTTTGCGATTATTTCCTCTTTCCTTTGCTCCACACGAAGAAGTAAAAATTACCAATTCTCCTCTTTTTAAATGAAAGCTGGGCAAACTCTTAAGAGCTTTCGTCGGTTGTACATTACTGGTAAGCTAACTGCGCGTTCACTCAGATTTAGGTATTCACTGTGACGGCTGCTGGGGCGTTTGATCTAAATTACACTTCCACCGTCTTTTGAGAATAATGCATACGCCGCTTAAAACGCTCACTTTAATTCCGCCATTGATCAACACTAAGATGCCAGCTACGGTTGCGGATGCAAAGCGACTAAGTAATTCGTGAAGAGTGCAATTTAAACGCCACTTCTCATACTAAAAGCGCTGCGAGCGTGATGTGTGTTCGTGTGCGACTAGCGCCGTCTAGCTGCTGCACCCTGTCTAGTACGATATCGTTTAAGAAGGTGCGCCGTAATTTGAATTGCAATGAGCTTTGACGCTGTTTGGCCAAGAAAGTCCTGCCTGGCGTTTTAAACATGGCATTACGGTTACGGCAATCAGAAGTGAAGGATATTATTATGATTTCTCGCTTCCGCTATGCACACCGGAGTAGCGTTTAAATGAATGGTTAATATTTTGGCATTTGAGCGGGTTTTAAAGTCAATAGGATGTGTGTATGGTTAATGTAAGAGCTGGTAGATGCGGTTAATGCTATCGAAATCCCTTTGAAAGATCTGAAATGTAGTCTTTCTAAATTTTCCATCGCGCTATGTTACACTATGCAACATTAATGAGCATATGTTCTGGCTGATTGCCAATTGCGAAAGCTGTTGCCATTCCAAGCAGCATGATATCAGCAATTTATCATTCAAATTTTAATGACACAAAAAATTCCTTTTCTTTCAAAATCTGAAATTCTATACTGCTCAGTCTGACTAAGAGTTTTTCATTAATCTTTCTAATGATTATATGGTTTTCGATAACTATAAATTACTAATAAATTCAATAATCATAAAGACAATCAGACTACTTATCGCCCTGTTTATCTTTTAACTAAACTTATAATAGCTCAAAATTTAACGGTTTAAATAAAAGTTGTTTACTAACACATCATCCTGAGGTTTGCACGAACAAAAACGTTTAAAAGAAATAAAATCTTTTCTTCCTTTGCGTAATTCAAAACACACGTTCAAATTCAAATCGAATTCGAAATACAAACTCAAAAGGACTACTTGAACCTTGCACATATGTACAGACATCCCGAAAAAAACCACTTTTGAATCCATTTTGAAAAACAGAGTCCTTTATTCTGTCTGTATAGAGACGTCACGCAAAAAAGTCCTGCAAATGGATTCCGGAATGGTCAAAATGGAAATTTACGTTGAAATACGATAGGCGATTACAATACTTCCTTTATTTTGTAGGAGGGAGTAAAAAAATGGTTTCTAATGTTATATAATGCTCTCTAAGATCTGGAAATTCTGTCAGTCTCACCTATTATTGAAACCTACCACCGGCCGAACGCTTTAAGGCACTGATCACTGGTATTTCAACCCGGCTTGATTTCCGGTGAACGGCTGGCTACATGGGCGTTTCCATGGTTAACAGTTTACCTCATTCTCTTGGATCCTAGCCAATTGTCGTTAGAAAATATCACTGTCCTTAAGCAAATAGCCCTAATGTGCTTTGTCATAATCAAATGAACTAAACCAAACTCTTCTTTCATCAAACCATCATCTTTTAAATCCTCATACTTTTATAACATTCGATATAAAGTAAAATTTTAATTGAAAAAATAAATTATGTATTTTTATGCCTTGTGAAACAATTAAGATTTAGCAACTTACAAGATTCCGTGGGCAACTGTATCGCCGGAGTTTTAAGGCGTTTCCTAAAATTATACAGATATCAAAATTTTTAGCTAATTTCGGATATTTTTCCGTTTCTTGAGTTTATATTGAGTTGTTAGATTATTTTAGTACTTTTTATGTTACTTTCTATTAGAATTTCTGTAAAAATATGTTTCAGAGTAATCCTTTATGAAAATTCATACTAAAAGATTGAATTTCGAATGATGACCCTGCATTTTGGTGGACTTTCGGAATAGGAGAAAATTCGTTTTTCAAAGTTACATGAAAAGAGCCTTAGTTGCCTCTCAACCAATTTCGAAACGAACAACCTTTTACAGAATGTGCTATTTACCCGTAAAAAAGATGTACTTATACCAGGCAATCTTAATCTAAAATAATAGTATTGAATGCGTTTCCGGTATTTCATCAACTGAAAAATGTAAATTTCATTTAAAAATTTTAATATTAATATTTTTTTCCAATGGAGGGTCGTCAGCCGACTTCGGGTTGGCCAAAATTAGAATACAGAAATATTAGAATGTAGAATGTAGACTGTTTTTTATTTAGTTTTTCACTACCTGACCATATAATGATTTAAAACATTTTCAATTTAATTGGCAATCTTAATCTAAAATAATAATGATGTTTGTGTCTCTAGAATATGATTAACGAAAAATATAAATTTTATTAAAAAATTCACATTTTAGAACGTAGAATTTGGAAAACATTTTTCACTTAGTTGTTTACAACCTGTACTATATAATGTATAAAATATTTTCAAATTAAATGGCAATCTTAGTGCAAAATAATAGTGATGATTGTGTCTCTAGAATTTGATTAACGAAAAATATAAATTTTATTTAAAAATTTACATTTTGGAATGTAGAATGCGATTTTTACTTAGTTCTTTAATAGCTGTTTGTGGTAGATATTTCTATTGTCAATGATACAAACTTGAACGAAATTCAGAAACATTTTCTCTCGCGTGCAGCTGTAATTCCCTTAGTGGCATTGCGAAATTACTGCCATAATGTTCATTTTTGGCTTCTAAGTTGGGTAAATACAATTTATTTTTCCAACAGCGTAGTATTAGAAGTGTATTTCTACGCATTACTGTTGCGTGATACGAATGCTGGCCATCTCTATTCGAATTTGTGATTCCGCTGGCAAACTTCCAGTGCTCAGAGAGCGAAAGTGTAATAAAAAAGATTAGCCTAAAGTTTCTGATAAAAACTATTATGATTATCGTGTATGGTAACATGGAAATTACCTATTAGCACGCGTGATTCAAATTTTGAATATGACCAGCACTTATAATGATGGCTATAATTCCATCACTAAAAAAGAAAGCCGTGAAAATTAAACAGAAATTCCTGAGAAGGAGGTAAGGAATATTCTAATTTTATTTCATTTTTAAAAACATGGGTGAACAATAGCAAAACACCTGCAAATTCCAGAAAAGTCGTGTGAACAGCGCGTGAGTCTTATTTTATTAAAACCCCTATTCAAAGACCCTTTGTATCGAACTACAATTTAAAAGTCGCTTATGATACTTTTGTCAGCCCCTTTTGTTTATTGCATCTAACTTTCGTGGAATGTTAATTATGTATTAAGTCATTGGACATATCTGTTAGAGCTTTCATAATGTTCAATGAAGGACGACAATTTTGCTTCAGCATTTAAATGCTTGAAAAAATTATGTTTGATAATTACAAATCTATCAGTACAGGATTTAGTCCCCCTCCCCCCCAAAAAAAGAAATTAAAGGTAAAAAATTAAGATGATTTCTCCGAAACAGTAATGCAATAAAAAACAATAAACAATCTTTCCGAGATATTATTGTATCATAATTAAACCTCAAATAGAGACTGCATTTATTATGTAAATAGAAGATTGAATTCTACAAGAAGTCACTATGCACCTTTTTTCACCGGAGAGCAAAAACTATTTCCTGAAGATGAAGTTTAAGTTCAGAGTCAAAACTTTGATTCGTAAAAATAATATCACGTGATTTCAGCTGTGAAAACATACTGCATTTGCAAATGCCTGACCTTACAGATGTTCTTGCGACCTTAAACAGCTAATCTATATATGGAATATTTAGGAAAGAATATACGAAATACAACTTTTTTCAGGGTAAGATTTATTAAGTGTGAATTTGCGTTGATTGAGTTAATTGAGTCTAAGAAATATTTATTTAAATGCTATTTGAGTTAGATCAATCGCTCAGTTCTTCTTCTTCAGATTAGATTCAGAGTTTTCAGATATTTTTTAGAAATAATTTTATTATTCTGTATTTTAGTTTTGTCCGGCACCAGTTAAATCAGGCAGTTTAAAAGTTGAAAATTAAAACACGTAAAAGTTTCGCTATTCAACAATCAAATAATCATTAATACGTGGTTAGTACATACATTAAGGGGGTGTTGTGAAACTCTGAATACATAAACATTTTTAGGATACCCCAACTAAAATCTCCAAATTTCTTAAAAGCCTTACGGCTCAAACAAATGGAGTGATTGAGCCACAAGTAGGGTAACATACCAAAAAAAATGCAATTAAAAATATAAATCAAACACATTTATTATTTTCTAGATTATCTTGAAAAGATGAACATACTTAAAAATTCGCGACACAACATTTCATCCTGATCACGGCACCACGGAAAATCACGGAATATTGTTGAATAGCTAAAATTTTATGTGTTTTACTTTTTCAACTTTTAAAACTGCCTGACTTAATTGATGCCGGACAAAACTAATACAGAATAATAAAATTCTTTCTAAAAAATATCTGGAAACTCTGAATCTCATCTGAAGAGGAGGAACTGAGTGATAGATCTAACTCAAATAACATTTAAATAACTACTTCTTAGACTCAATTAACTCAATCAAAGCAAATTCACAGTTAATAAATCTTACCCTGAAAGTAAGAAAGAACACATTTTCACTGGTACTCGTGTAAAACAGAATACTAATCTCACAAACAATACATTTCTTAATATCACTTAAACCACATATTCAATCATTTCTACAGGGTGTCCCAAAACAACCGCATAAACTCTGCGCAGCTAGATTTCTCGTTGGGAGTACATAAAAACTGCCCAAAGAAGCGTTACTATACGATCCGTGGTTTATGAGAAAAATACGAAAAGCAAAGTATGACGTCACTGCCGGTGCAAGAAAAAAACACTTTATTGAACATATCAACAGCAGTATATGCCCAATTTAAAGCAGATGTTCAAAGTGTCCGCCGTGCATGTCGTGGCAGGCTTGAGCACGCCGTGGAATGGCTGTCATCATACGTTGCAGCATCGCGGGGTCCCCCGAAGTACAAGCAGCATGCAGACGAGCAACTAAGTCCACTGATGTCACTACGTCTCGATACGCCAGTTCCAGATATGCGCGGCGAACGTTTTAAACATTATCGTCTGGAAAGATATGCCAATACTGTTGTTGATATGTCCAATAAAGGGTTTTTTTCTTGCACCTTCAGTGACGTCATACTGTGTTTGTCGTATTTTTCTCGTAAACTATGGATGGCACAGGAACGCTTCTTTGGGCAGTTTTTATGTACACCCAACGAGGAATCTAGCTGCGCAGAGTTTATGCGGTTGTTTTGGGACACCCTGTATAATGAACTCCAGAGCAACAAGTTTAGATTCGCGACACAACACATGTAAGTATTTTTATAACTGGTAAATTAGAATATTCTTAGCATTTTGAACACTGACAATGTTTTTAATATTCTTTGAAGTCTTTTTTACTTTTGTCATTTTAGACCCAGCTTAAGGACGGGTTAACGTAATTCCTGTAGTAATTCATGGGAAACAGTGTCTCGTATTACAAAAGCTATCGTAGAATCGATAACATTCACTATGCGAAACACCATTACATTCAAATATAAGAACACCATCTGCCTCCCAACCTGGATAGTGGTTAGCGGCGACGCTGACTGTCGTACCGAAGGGCCAAGGTTCCAATCTTGGAGAAGGCATGGATGTTTGTAAATACTATATACTGGTTTGGTTTGGTTTGGTTTATGTGACTACGGCAAAGCCTTAAGGGCTATCTGAGTGTGGGGAGAGATGCCTTCGGGTGAGATTTTCTAAGTGAAACTGTCTCGTATACACATTACAGATGGAAGAAAACCACGAAACTGCCCACGTAGGCAGCCCGCTCGCGCGATTCGAACCTCGGACCAAACTACCAGTTTTCAGCGATTTTACCGCTGTTTCGCGGGTAGGCCGTAAAATGCAGTGTGTGTGCGGCAAGGGGGTACTCTAAATATGCAGCGAGCCGAAAGTCCTCTCGAGAGGTTGATGGTAGAGGGAAGAGAGGTGGGAGATGCTCGGACCCGGGGTGGTGTTCTCCATTAAAACTGGGAGACAGAACTGAGCAAAGTCGTACTGTCACCAGTATGATATTCAAGGCTCTTGCCAACGATAGGGACAATCTTATACTAAATTTCATCCTGCATTTCGTGGCTTTGTCCTGATATTACTTTCAGACAAGTGAGATAAGCCAAAACAACAACAGAACACTATATAATACGTATCTTCAGTAAATAAATAGTAGATACACTGTAGGAATCCATCAAAAATTCTAATTCAAAATATCAGTTCCATTACCGCTGCTTTTATCTAAATAACGTAAGAAGAAATTCATCAAACAGATTCTCATTTAGAGAAGATCTTATTCTTGTTTGAGAGAATAGTTAACAAGAGGAATATTTAATCGGGCTCCTAAGGGAATTTTTTTGTCTGAAATACAACCTTAAAACAAAAAATTCATCACCCTAAAGCAAAGTTCCGGTGTTAAAGCAAACGAAGGGGGAAAAAGGCTGAACTGATTCTTTGCAAAACTTCTAAAAAAAGAAATGTATTCTAACAAGTCTTTTTTTTCTTTAAGCAAATGGACACTCACTTTTCTAATCGTGATTAATGCCGCCACTTACGGTGCAAGCGATAAAATCTCGTTAACAGAAGAAGGTTTTTGTGTATTCCAAACAATCTGCGCAAAGAAAGCCGAAGACAGACTACAGAAGGCGATGAGAATGGATAGTCGGCGAAATTTATTCCAGTAGTGTTGTACCTTTGGGTGAATCATTGCTTCACTTGAGTTACGTACAAGAATGTAACTTTCATCAAGTTTACCAAGAATTCCGATGTACCGAGACTCTCGATTTCATTCGAAGATTTATTAATGTTGTACACAATAGATATACGAAAAACGACAGACAAGTCGGAAAGGAATTTAATAATTGCATAAATTTCAATTTTAGATTGATTTGTGGAAGATAAAAATACATGCATTTCGAAGGAGAGAAGGACATAATCAATCTTCTTCACGAAACAAAAAATATTTCATTTTCTGGGAAATCCCTTTCTTAATGTTCTTGCTTAAATAAAAGGTATGAAATTAAGTTAATAAATAAAGATAGGGTTGCATTGCAGTGAGATCTGTTGAAAAGAAACAAAAATAGGGGGGTTAATGTTTTTGAACTCGTCAATTAACGCAAAGCTAATGAAGGTACTCTGTTTAATCTTTGTCTTGGATGCTTGATTAAAATCGTACTTAACGCCGATCTGTAATCGATATTAAAAAACCCAATTTTTGATGACAAGCAGCGGGCTAAATGATGGTCGAAGCTGGGATGGTAGCTCAAACAACATTCATTTAGAAACGTACTAAAATGACCTTATTGGATTAAAAAAGAAATATTCATTTACATAATGATAATTTTATACAGCCAGTACATAAATTTTGAATTTTGTTTGATAATTTAAATTTAGTTACAAAACAAATATATTTGCGGATGGTTCAAGTTATCGCATTGCAGCTGTCATTTAATTCTATGGCCTTCAAATTTACATTAAAACTGCTTTGGAAAATAGAAATAGGGTTTATTAAGTGGAAATATTTGCTTTAACTAAGCGTTAAACTGCATTAAAAAGCATGTAGCAAAAAGTGTGGTATACAAGAGAAGAAGCAAAGATTTTAAGGTGCTTGAAAATGAAACATTTGAGCTACAGTTTCTCATTATGATTTCACTTTATAATTATTCCGCACATGAATGCACTTATGCATTCCGTGCTGCCATTCGTTGGCCAAAAAGAATTTAAAAAGTCTAAAAACATTATGGCTTGTGTCTTCAAAATCTATCACTCCGCCACCGAAGGATTAAGACCGTATAGTAACGCTTCTTTGGGCAGTTTTTATGTACTCCCAACGAGAAATCTAGCTGCGCAGAATTTATGCGGTTGTTTTGGGACACCCTGTAGAAATGACTGAATATGTGGTTTAAGTGATATTAAGAAATGTATTGTTCAGAAAGTTCATTGGTCAAGAAGTAAGACAATAATTGCGACTGAAGAAGGAATGCTCTAGTCTTAGCAAAATGCCAACTTAGACATTTGTAACAGAAAGTAGGAACCCTTACAGTATATCTTACCATTGTAAAAATATCTGGTTTAAGATCTCTGGACCACCGAACCGACATTTTGTTCATGGATATGGATTCTTTATGGATGATGTGTTGCACACATTCGGTCGAGATTTGCAAACATTCAGACACCGTTTCAACAATCATCCCTTGAATATCGTCCAAGACTAATCGAACACACCATTTGCTGTTTTTGTGCTGCTTGCTCCTGTGCTGTTTTTGTCCCTGGGCATCCTTTTCGTGGTTCATTCTGCAAAGTTCGAAAATGAGAAGACCGACACACTGGCAAAATCCGCGGCGGGAGATGGACATTAAAATGCAGAAGTTCAAGGAAAAAGCAACGAATGTGTGTTTGAACTTCAGTTTCTGTACCCTGAATTAAAAAATTTTTTTGGAAAGTGGCTAATATACATTCTATACAAAATCTTCTTAAAGGGTGAGATGCCTTTATGGAGAATTTTCTAATGAAACCTGGCTCGTATTTATGTTACATATGAGAAAACAATGACAATAGCAATGCAGCCAAACATTCAGCGGGATTTAATATGGACATAGCTTTCATTGCTCTTTTTCTCATAAATTGCTGAAACTGTATGCTTATTTTGGAATAATCTGTTCCTTCAAATAAAAAATAGCAAGTGAAAACTTCTAAAGCGAAACGCCGTTTTACTTCCTTGTATGAAATAAGCATAGTATTATGATCGCGAAAAATTTCGGGTATCAGATTACAGCAAAAGTATCCACTTTGAACGTTATCAAATCAATTTTCACTATAAATTTTGCTTGACGGCTATCCCTAAGGACAGAATAAAGAACTATTTTTTTCTCAAAGCGTATTAATATGCCGTACATGGTCAAGTCATTTGGTGTCCACATCAGAGTTTTTTTTTCAATCTGAATTCGATTAGGCTAATTTCTTACACCAAAGAACTTAAATTATCTGCCTTGTGATGAACGGCTTTATGGAGGAACTTCTAATGACGATTAGTTTGTATCTATATTTTCTCTTCTGTAATTAATGAAAAAGACTATGTGTGACTGCTCTTTTAAAATTTTTAATTAAAATCTTAATTAATTAATTTGTAAGCTGTAACTGAAAATTAATTAATTTATGTTGCTACTTACCCTTCTGTTCTGAATCTAATCTAATTCAGATTCAAGTATTCATCACAACGAAAGAAAAGAAGCATTTATTGTTGGCCGAGGCCTTTGGCAATTCATAGACGATATTGTGATTTTGTCCATTTTCAGTCCATTGATTTGTCCATTGAACGACTCAGGGGGACGGAATCCAAAGGCCTCCTACTCCTCTTTTTTTATCAGTAATCTTTCGAGGGGATTTCCACCTCTATGATATTTTAAGTACCACCATGCCACAAAGATATTATGTATTTATAATTAACAGTGCCTTCTCCGGCATTGGAACCCGAATTCAACAATATAGCACTCATATCTGCTAACAACCATAGGAACAAGCACGTATAAGTAAATGGAGTATTTATTTATTGATATTAAAAAATTAACATTAATGCATCTATAGAAATAGAGAGACAGATATTTATTTTTGCACGACATTTATTTGTTTCATAATTTTCCACCTTCGAGGATTGGTAGATAAATGGGTAAGTCCTTTGTGCCTTTGTTAATGGCCTTTGTTTTCTACTATATTTCTTTAACACCACCACTAAAGTTTTGCAGACTTTCAACAGACCTCGAGCATTTAACTATAATTAACACATTTAAATAGCCTCTTATCCTAAAAGAATCTAACTATATTTTCATAATTACGTCAGCGGAAAATGAAATGGGCTTTGCGCTGAATAAATATGTCGAATGTCACCATTCTTAAAATTTATGACAGTACTTAACAGAGAGCTAACGTTCGGTGTATTGCTGTCCCACAATTAAGCAACACGTTTATTAATTTATGTTTGAGAACAGTGCCAGTGACTAAATTAATGTAATACGAGCAAGTAATTCTAGAGAAATAAAATATCCTCGTCTGCGAATTATTTTTACTTCCTTGTACGAAGTAAAAAGGAAGAATTGTAATCGCAAAAACTTTCGGGTATCATATTCAACGATATCTATTTTGACGGCTATCGAATGCCATTTTTGCGTGTCCGTACGTA
>KK116544.1:10038-89314 GCA_000611955.2 Stegodyphus mimosarum | reverse complement strand
TTTTTCCCCAAAAAAAATTATGAAACTGTTTTAAAATGGATTCTGAAGACACTTTTTTGTGGTGTCTGTGCGTACCTACGTATGTATGTATGTATTTCATATAACTCAAAAACGTGTAGCCTCAGAACGTTGACATTTTGTATATCGGACTGCTATAACATGTAACCTCGGTTTTTGTTTGCAATCGGCCGCACCAAATATATATATATATGTGTAAGGTTTTAGTTAAACTAACAAAGTTTTATATTAATTTTTCTTTTTCTATCCCTTCTCATTTCGACTTCCCGTTAGAATAAGCGCGCGTTTCAGCTTTATGCTAATTTGAAGTGGAGCCAAGTTCTATTTAAGCGAGAGGTAGAAACCTCTCAGTGTGAGAGAGCTTTGAGTCTCAGACCCCGGTCACTCTATTCAACGTTCGCCTGACTAGCTAGTATTTAAATTCTAAGCCGTAGCGCTTTTACGTGATTGCTTATTGAAGTAATTCCAAGTGCGTCAGTATTAGTTAAATCTTGCTACGCACCATTTAGTTTAGAGGCCAATCTCGCGTTATAGCTCTGTGAGCAACGACTATTTAATTTCTAATTAGTTTTAGTTTAAATTTATTTGATTGTTCATTTTAGACCCAAGTGCGGTCTCTACTTTCTGTATCCCTCCCGAGTTGGGAAGTGATTGTAAATAATTGTGATTTAATAAAAGAGGATTTTAAATCCCTTTCAAGTGCAGTTCGTCTACCACTTAATCACAATATTCTACCACAGAACATAGCTGCATTCAGCTCCCTGTTCAAGATCAGGACTTTAAACTGTCCCGAAGATGTTTTCCAAGAATATGCACCGAACACTCTCCTGGCATATGTATGTACCCATTCTGTTACTCGGCTCAGTGAGCAAAGTTCTTTTATTCTTATACGTTGGTAAATTGTGCATTTTTTTGCTTTAAAAATGATTGAATTATGTTGTTCTTATCTTCCGGTTACGGTTTTTATGCCTTTAGTAAATCTGCATGCAAGCTTTGTAGAATTATCAACAATTTAAAAGTTGTTTAAATGCGGTAAGCCTAATCCTTTTTCCCATGGCAGCCATATTTTTATACATTTGAAACTTAGGACAATAGTGAATTTGTTGCCAATTTAATGAAACTAAGCTTCGCAACAACAAAGTTAATGCCTTCTTTTATAATTGCGAATTAAATCATACTTAATCCATTCTGGAATTTATTCGAGGAAATAAGTGTTTACTTTGTAATTTTTAATATATATATTTTACGTTTTTATGTAGTTTTGTCTTCTCGCGAAGTGAGAACTGAATTAATCGAATGAGAAATACTGAATCGTCTGTGAAAAACTGTTTCTTTCTTTTTTTATATATATTTCTTTTACACTTCGTTTTAGATTTATTATAGTATTTGAATAAAACATGTGGCAACGATTAGGTAATTCTCCAGATGATATACATAATTTTTGTGCATTCTGAGCTATAAAATGAATGAGGTGTAACTCTGTTAAGTGAATCTAGCGCCAGAGTGTCGCTATGGTAAACAAATATATTGAATTGTAAAGAGTGTATTTATTCTATTCTGGTTTATGCGCTATCGACGAAGTAGATTTAATTCAATCCAGTAAGTTTAAATGAAATGCAAAATGCGTATAATTTAATATTCCGTACAAGGAAGTCATGTGATGTGCACATCAAATTTTTTTGTAATCGCACCCAAACGACGAAAATTTTCTTTTAAGAAATTATTACTTCTAAGGAATTATTTTGTACTTGCTCTTGAAGTGTAAGTGGTTAGTACATCTAAATAATACAGAAGGTCCGTGGCTAAACTCCCGGCATAGCTGATTATTTATTTCCTGCCTCATATTTAAATAGTTCTGTACCGTGGTTTCCTAACTTAAGTTTGCTGGATGACAGCTCCAAATTTCAGCAAGCACCCGGATTTGCTCGAATGGGAACCGTCCCTTTAACCAGCCATCATTTTATTAGTGGTTAATTATTGCATTCTTCAGCGCCTACTCACGTGGTTTTAGTTAGCAATATAATAGGTAAAATTAATTTAGACTTTAAAAAAATAAGGTGGTAAATCAGTGACATACAGGATATTGTTACCTTTTTTGAACGATTTGGATAAAAAATGGTTTTTAAAAAGACAACTTATTTGTTATAAAATTTTATTCCGAACAACAACTTAAAAATTCCTGAATCAGTTTATTTTTTGAAACGAGAAATATCGTCCACTACTTTTAAGTTTATTCTTTTTTCAAAACGTCGCATGTGAATAAGCTTTAATGGGAGGATATTGTTTTGCGTTTTTCGAAAAGAAATATTCCTATTCCATAATTAATAAAATCTAATGAAAAAAACCAGTCATTACTTCTACATGCAAAGAAGACTCCAAACGAATACCCGGAAAAGGTAAGTACTGTTTCTAAAGTTTAATCGTTGGTAACAAGAGAAAATCCACCGACGTAAGAATCATTTGCAAAGTCTTTAAATTCATCTGTAGCAGTAATAAATAAAATAATAAACCAAAATTGACAACTTAAAATGTTAAAGAACATAATGTTCACCAGCTTTTACCTAATCATGTGGTTCAATGCAGAACAATTTTTAGAACCCTATAGAAAAGCAGTTTAGCAGAGGATAAATGAAAATTAATGGATAATGGACATTGTGACTTTTGATAAAGCATGGTTTTATTTAAATAACTGAAAATAAAGTCTGTTTACTATAGAAAAGGAAGAGAACAAAATGTACAAACCTCGTTTCGTCAATGCAAAGAAAGTTTCAGTAACAATTTATGATTGTCGCTGGATTTTCATAGAGTGGGAAATTAAAAATAAGAAGAGGAGGAGAAAGGGTTAAAATCAACTCAATTCACTATCAAAAGAATATTTTACGTCCAAAATTTACTTAAATTCCTTTTTTTTATCCTAGTGATTTTCAAAACGTGAAACTTCATGAAGACAAAGCAACTAGTCATACTTTGAAAAGTAACACTTCAGTCCTTGAAAAAGTGAAGACTGATACAGACATTGCTTATATACGTTTTCAACATATTTTTCCAAAATCCCACGATGTTACGCCTACGGAATATTGGGCCTTTAGTCTCTGGAAAAGAGTTCTTTCTAAGCGTAAAACCCACTACGATTCATAGCCTGTGAAAACTAGTGGAAATCCATATTGCTGGAAATTTTGCGAAAGGTCCGACTATCATGAAATTCACAATGCAGACTTACAATCCAGAAAAATGCTACCATATCGAAAATTTAAAAATACTTTTTACATTTTAAACAGTATTTAAACAGCCCCGAATCGTTCTAAAAATATCTAAACGCTTTCTGTATTTTATATTATAATGTCGCCTTTTTAAAATTATATTTTTCAACTCATTCCTTTCTAATGAAATGATTATCCTCATCATATTATCTCAATTTCTTACGAACAACAGAAACTGGATACAAAAAGAGTGACGGACAATCTTGTGATCACTGTACTGTTCTGATATAGATTTTGTGTATGGAATGCAGTAAAGTGCCTTTTCTACATTTTTAATGGACTATTAACAAAGGTATAAATGTCGAAATTTCAGTTTAAAAATCTGATAATGTGATATATATATATATATATATATATATATATATATATATATATATATATTATTTATAGTATTTTTATTTTTTTTAGAATTTTAATGCTGTTTCTATGTTAGTGCTATTATACAAATTAAATTTTTATTTGTTTAAAATGCTATCTTATTTTCAAAAAGTTGAATTTTTTTATTTTTTAAATCATAAGAATGCAAATTATATAGTATTTAATATAATAATTAGCACTATCATGCCATAATTCTCTTTGATTTGAATGAATATTTCTGGGAATATGTAAATACAAGTATACGCTTTTAATATTTTATAGAAAACTTAAAATGTATTATCTGATTCGTCATTTAGTTATGAGCTTTTTAAACAGGGCTCTAAGAATGCAGAATTCATAAAACAGTCCAATTTAAACATGCTTATCAAATAATAGGTACGAAACATTTCCCGTCAACAAACCAGTCTTATCAGCAGACTTCGTTGCTTATTCTATTCGGAGCTGAAGGTCATGTCCCTTCTCACATATCCAACATCTTGCTTTAAATTTTTTTAAGTATTCCATTCGTATTTTTATTTCATCTTCCTTATTCTATTGGTATTTTTTTAAAGTGTAGCTTTCAAAAACTGCTGAAAGAAAGAAATGCATTTCGGAAAAATTGTTATAATAGCGAAATGAAACGTCATTGAATCAGTCAAGAAGAATTAAAAAATAATAATGAAAAGTTTTCATAAAATGAGCTTTAATTTAAAACGGTAAAATAATTAATGAACTAAAAGGATAAAAACAATTTATGATGTAGTTTAATGGGAACAAGAGATTAAAAAATTCTCTTCGCAAAATTCATTGTTTTTCTAATGTCGAGAATAATAAAAGCGTGGGGTACCTTAGGCGATAATAATACACAAATAATTATTTATTTACACTGATATTCAATAGTTACTATCTTGTTTCTGTTAAGCTACATGGCCCCCTAATTTTATTCTTATAGTTTATTAATTATTTAATTATTATTTAATCTGTCCCAAATAAAAAATTATTTTTTAAAACCTTTTTAAAAAACAAAGACGTCAAATAATTGAAAACATAGTCAGTATTTAAAATGTCATATAAACGTCATTTAAAAGATATTTATCTGCTCTATACGATGGTACAAACAAAAAAATCCTAAGATTTTTTTAATTCTCTCTTTAAACGAAGATAAGTTAAAAAAATCAAGAAAACAACAACATTTTCAACATTAAATTTAAAAAAATAAAGAAAGTAAGAAAATTTTGAAAATAACCTTTCTCCATATTTTCTCATCCACAGAAAATATGTATGCACAATTTACCAGGAGGTAGTTTTAAAGGCGAAGATGTAATCATAGAACATGCACTATGAACGAGGCGAATGGAAGCTTGCAAAAAGATGTATAACTGAAGTTATGCATAGTACAAATGAAATATTTTACCACTAGCATGAATAAGCATGAATCAGGATAAAGGTGAATTTTAAAGTATGAGAAACCTGTAAAGTGTATTTCAATGTATATGCCCCAACTCGTCGCACATGCACTCTCATATATATTATATAATGTCGCAATTCCCATTCTGAACAGCTATTATATTAAATATACTTGATGCAAAATTAGAGCTTACATTTAAATCTCGCAATCAGTAATATTACACTGCTACGGAGCTTTCGTTTGTTTTATGGTAAAAACAAACATATGGCAAACACCCATAAAGAGATGTAATATCCTTGTTTTAAACATGCAAGTTTAAAACATCGCAATCAAAATCGTAATTAGTTTGTTTATATGGCCTCTGGGAGAGGTTTTCGTAAGCAAGAGAATAGCTAGCGAAATTAATATTTGGACACATTCCAAACTGTCTAGCTGTATTTTAATCTCTTTTGAAGTCTTAGCAATCTTTCGAAGCTCGTATGTGTCACTGCTTTCTGCGCAACGAGTCTACTGTTTTTTACTTTAAAGGTTCTGGCATCGAGGATGCGAACCGAATTAAATCATAGGAACGTAAAGCTAAAGAAAGAAATATATTTTCATTTAGACTATCAAAATAAAGCGTAAGAGGAAAAATTGCTGAAAGCGTTTATAAAATTTATCATTTTTATAAAATGTATGTCCATAACAACAGATTTATCGTTCACTTAATTCTTGAAAAACAATTTTGCCATTCAATTTATAGTTACTGTATATCATTATCTTATAAAAGTATCGCTTAAAGCTTGCTAGGTATTTGATCTCAGAAGCTCTCTGAATACTGATGGCGTTGCAAAAAGTACAAATAAGTTGTTAAAAAATGGATTTTTTTATATGCGTATGCGTATTTTGATTGTTTAAAATATGATAAACATTCCTGAGCTTTGAAAGTTTACCGACACAAATTTATGGTAATGATATTCCGTCGGAAAGTATTTCACTATTTTCTTGATTATTCTTACTCATTGATAATTAATTTTTTAAAGATGACCACATTTTAAGGATTAAATGTTGATCTTGTTCGATAGAAAATACCTAAGAAAAAGATGAAATCATTGTAAAACTGCACAATCCGTATTCCAAGGTATTAAATATGTTGCATTTGCGTTACGTATATGCGAAAAATCACTAACGAATGGAGAAAACTTATTCTGCCACCCAAAATTGAAATTATTTTAATTTATGGATCTTAATATAGCACACTAGAGCTACCTATCTCATGGAAGGGGTACTTTCGTTAAGAAAGTCTTAAAGGAAATCACCTTCTATTCGCGTTGCACATGAGAAAACTGCTAAACTACACATATAGTCATACCGTTCACAGGGATTTGAGCCCGGATCGAATTACCAGTGTTCAGCAATTTTATTAGTGCTATTCTCAGCTATTTTACTACCGCTATATTAATAGTTCGCTATTTTACTGCTATTGTGTCACTAATGGACGAAATTGAACTGAGATAAAACTGCCTTTAATACGTGGTTTTAACCACTTTAAGTACGCAAACCCATGTCAAACGCGGACTTTAGGAACACGATTTTGCGTATATACATTATCTTAATTGTCTCCATTTAAATTATTCAACGCGAAAATTTCAGTTATATGCGGTACGCTGCAGAGCGTCGGCTGGGGATCAGGAACGTTGAACAGTATCCAAAAAGGACTTTATACACGTTTATGCAGATAGTTCATCTCATGACACAGTCACTAATGGAGGTTCTGCAGTATTTCTGACTCTAGGCGATACTACTTATCAACACAGAATTGCAGCAGGAACCATAGTCTCTAACTTCATGTGCGAGCTTATGGCACTAGCGGAGGCGCTTGACATGCATAGATTCCTTCTCATTTCGGAGCAAACCAAAGGACACTTTGTTTTCTGTGATTAAAAAGCAACTCTGCAGGCAATCCTAGATGGAAGCTCCCTATTCACCAACGGGATCCACTATCGCCTAAAAGAGATCCAAAGTTATATAAGGTTTGCATTTTTTTAAAATGCCAATGCCAAATACGAATTGAAGGAACATTCAGTTCCAATAAGGCACCAGCTCGATAACATCAATTGATATCGACTTCTAACTAAAACGATAGTTAGGCTTAGAAATAGCCATCACAGAGGATTGAAAATTGACAGAGAGTGTAGGAAAAGCCACAGAAACTGCGATAATTGCTCGGACGCAGAACTGACAATTGCACGCATTTTTAGTTGTTCAGCCATTCTTCTTGAATTGATAGAAATTAAGTCTTGTTTAAGAGACCGAGCCTCTACGATGATAGAAGTTTGTAGATTGCCAGACTTGTCATCGCCCGGGCATTATTTGAATAGGTTTCTTCATAAACAGCCAACAACAACGACGACTGAGAAATAATTACTGTTTCTGTTATTTTCACTTTCTGCGCCAAATCTCAACTGATGATTCAAATCTCAACGTTTTGCGCCATGATTTACCTTCATCCCGTTTATGCCTATTTGTAAATGTTATTTGAGTAGTCCAAATATGTATAGTAAGAGTTACAAATTTGTGCATACCAGGATTCGTTTTTCTCGTTTATTTATGGGCAATGATATTTTAAAGGAAATACACAGTCCAGTCACATTAATGTGACCATCTGTCAAAAGCCAGAATAACCACCTTTCGCAGAGCGGACTGCTGCGAGACGTGCAGGAAGAGAGTCACATAGGTCCCTGAAGGTGTTCTCTGGGATGTTGAGCCATGCCGACTCTAATGCCGTGGCCAGCTGCGCTAGATTACGCGGTTGAGGATCCATGGCGCGAACAACTCGATCGAGATGGTCCCACAGATGCTCGATTGGGTTTAAGTCAGGTGAGTTTGCTGGCCAGGGGAGGACGGTAAACTCATCCTGGTGCTCTTCGAACCACGCACGTACACTGGCAGCTGTATGGCACCTCGCATTGTCCTGCTGGAAGATGCCATCATCCTGAGGAAAAACAATGCGCATGTAGGGGTGAACATGGTCCGCAAGGACAGATGCGTACTTGTATTGATCCATTGTGCCTTCCACAATGATCAGTGAACCTAGAGAATGCCAGGAAAACATTCCCCAGACCATAATGCTCCCGCCTCCAGCTTGGACCGTTCCGGCAATGGTTGCAGGGTGGTTCCTTTCAGAGGTTTCACGCCTTATACGCCAACGTCCATCTGTCCGATGGAGCATAAAACGCGATTCATCCGAAAACGCAACCTGTCGCCACTCAGTGGACGTCCAGCTGCTGTACTGGCGTGCAAATTCTAGCCTTCGCCGTCGATGAACAGCAGTCAGCATAGGTGCACGAACCAGGCGTCTGCTTCGGAGGCCCAGACGCAGCAATGTTCGCTGAATAGTACTTTGGGAGACACTTTTGGTAGCCCCTTGGTTCATTTTGGTGGTCAGTTGCTCAACGGTAGCCCGTCTATCTGCCCGAACGCATCTCCGCAACCGTCGTTCGCCTCTGTCATCTATGGCCCGTGGTGCACCACATTTGCCACGTCGCTGATTTTGGACAGTCTCATTTTGCCATGCACGGTACACTTTTACCACGGCGGCACGCGAACAGTTCACAAACTCAGCCGTTTCGGAAATGCTTCCACCCTTGGCCCGAAAGCCGATGATCATGCCCTTTTGGAAGTCGGATAAATCGCTTCGTTTCTGCATTACACCAACGATTGAAATGTTTTCCGAAGCCCTCACACACCCTTTATATACGCTCAACTGCACTGTGCTGCCACCTGCCTTCTGTGATTGGTTATTTAACTCTGACATGGAAAGTACGTGGTGGTCACATTAATGTGACTGGACTGTGTAAATATTTGAAAATAAACACTGTTCCTTGCTTGGAATAGAAAACACAGTATTGGTAGTAAACATCAGTATTGGTAAGCTAACTGTACCATCACAGAAGCACAAAGAAGTAATGTCTTTAATAGTTTAAAGGTTGTAACTAATTGAGAATCTCCACGACTTTGAAAAAACGACATGACAAACGCAAAGACATGCTATCCAGATGACAGGTTAAAGATATCTGATGCCTAACAGGAAGAGAACTTACCAAAGTAAAACTTAGAAGTAGGCAAAAATGCAATCTTATGTTATTACAGGTGAAAACATTGCTGCAGATATATCGTGGATGAAAATGTTTAAAAAAACCCACAAAACATCGTCGTACAAAAGCATCGTGATATAAAAATCATCGTGCAAAATTAAACGGTTAAAAATTTCGCCGTTTTAAAACGTAGTCGTAGAAAATAAAGCCATTCAAAAACTTCACATCTTTAAAACATCACAAGGTGATAACAATGAAGACATACATTTTCAGACTTTAAGAATTTTAAATGCATGTTCGTATAATGAATGATTTGTGAATGCAACAAAGAATGAGAAATATTTTAATTCTTTTTCGTATTTTTGAATTAACTGATAAATGTTTACCTAAAAAAGCAAAAAGAGAACTTAAACATTAAAAAAGAACTGAAAATGAGAAGAAAATTAAAGCACGTATAGCTAACTGTTAATACACTTTTAAACATATGCATTTGACTGTTAAAGTAATTATTTAATTATTCTCATTTATAAAGCTGAATTAGTAGCGAAAGCATTCATTTAAAACTTTTAAAGTCTGAAAACGCGTAATATTTTCTAAGGAATATGTTTTGAAACTGCCAAATTTTTGAACCACTTTATTTTCTACCGTGATATCTTATGCTGCGATATTTTAGAACGGGGGGGGGAGTTTTTATTATTTTCTGAAGCGATGTTTTATATCGATGTAGAAAATAAAGCGATTTCATTGCAGAAAACATTGCAAAATATAAAACATCGCCACAGCTATTTCTCTCTGCTATATTTTTATCCGCAATAGTTTGCACGAAGATGTTTCCTCCTTGATACTTTTCTCTGCGACGTCTGCGTCTGCCATGTTTTTGCCGCGATGTTTAAGGCAGCATTAGATTAATTAGCTTTGATTGACACAAATAGCCTCGAAATGGATTATTTTCTTTCAGAATCTTCGGCTATCCGTTATTGGATTTTTACCTAAGTTTTACAACATTCTTAAAAAAAAGAATTATGCTTAATCTTTTTTTTCCGATAAGAAGATTTCAAGGCTGTTTATTACTTGCTTTCAAAGGCAGCGTGTAAAATTATATCATACTGTTCATTAGTAATAAAATTTCAAATCTGGCAAACATTTAAATTTTCTAAATTATAT
This sequence comes from Stegodyphus mimosarum, assembly GCA_000611955.2. NCBI lineage: Eukaryota > Metazoa > Arthropoda > Arachnida > Araneae > Eresidae > Stegodyphus > Stegodyphus mimosarum. Next base: position 79,031 of record KK116544.1, on the reverse strand, counting down.
TTTTACTACACCGATGTTTTGAAAAAGCTTGCATATCTCCTAACTCAAAATTCACCAGTTACAGGCAGTTAGCTACCCTCTCAAAATGAATGTTAAATTTTATTTGAATCTATCAAAGCTTCATAATCCCAGAATAGGTAGATGATTTTTGCATTTAATGATATATGCTCCCCTTTTATCCATTGGATTTATCTGTCAGCCTGCAGAATTTTACCATTATTTAAAATTTCGTTACTCCCGTTTTTTTTACAACCATTGAGATAAGGGAAGTTCTCCCATTTAATAGTTTTCACCGTGAAATATCTTGACATTTTCCAATTTGAAACCAGATTCTTGAAATGTGTTCTAAATGGAAAAGGTTATCTTAAATCATCAACGAACTCACTTTCTTTTTAGAAGAGTTAGTATATCTAAAACTCTGGTCTGATACTCAGATTGGTGTGACATTGTCATTCAAGCATGTTAAAAGGTAAATGCGGAAATAGCTATAGATTTCTTTATTTCTTACTACAACCTAACACCTGATGGCATTTTGATTCTCATAAAGATTGTGACATAAGGAGAAAATTACTAGAAACGAATTTCATCATGTATTGCAGAAGCTAATTGGTCAATCCAGTTCTTTCCTAGTTTTCATTTGTGAGAAAGGGCTGCTTAAGTATAACAAACGAACATTTCCAAATAAAGCAATTAGCTTAAAAAATCATAACTGAGCATATTTATATTTTGAAAAATAAGAGCAAAAGTCAACCAAATCTGTAAAATCTGTATCTTCATATCTTCGAATAAGAATGATATGACATTGTAAATTAGTGCGTTCCATTTATAAATTTTCTAGTGCATTATTCACATTCGTTTTTAATGGTAAGGAAAATACTATAAACATCGGACTTCAAGTAACTAAAATGTTCAGATCTTTGCAATACTGCACTTGCAGACAATAAGTAGCTGAAATGCATTCACAGGCCGCATAAAATTGCTTCTGTGGCCTCATGCGGCTCGCGGGCCACCCGTTTAAGATAACCAACTCAACTAAATAATGTAAGATTTATATTTATTCATTAAAGTTACATGTTACATTATATTTTACACAGAAATATGATGCAGCATAAAGCTCGATGTTTGATAACAAAGCTGTGCTGCAAAGTTTTAATATTACCGGCAGATTTCAATATTGAGCTCGCGCTCACATAAATAATCAATATTTAATTTATTATTATTAGTTTTGTATTTTATTTCATTTTTCATTAAGAATTGCGTTATTTCTTCCACCCGCGACACGGTTGTGTTTCAATGTGCATATTTCTCACCATAATAAAGATTTTACTTAAATTTTCTAAGCGTTGATAATTTTGATTTATTAACAAAATGGTATGTTAAAATGATTTTTTAAATGATTGATGAGGCTACTTTTGTAACACTCATATTAAATAGCATAACGACAAAAAACATTAATTACTCCGTAGTTTCCTAATTAAGATTTATTTTTATTAATGTCTGTAAATTTCGTCTTTTTTACGATCCAGCGACAGTTCTGTCATACATCATGTTTATCATCACCAACTGAGGTACCAGTGATAAAGATTACAGAGATAATTTTAGTATGTATATTACCAGTTACGATAAGCACATGAAGAGTACGAGAACTCTTTTGTCAATAAGCTACCAGAGAGCAGAAAAATACATTTATAAAGCATATACTTTTTTTTCTTAAATATCCGGCTAATTACTTGAAGTGTACGTCAGTAATGCTCAACCGTTCAGTTGACTTAAAGGTATGAGAATTGACATTAGTTTTGCCTATAAACATGGTCATCAAGGCATTTATGGAAATGAAAGAGATGATTTTCTTAACAAAAGATGCTTTGCATTAACCATCGATATCACTATTATTAGTATTCCAAATAGTTATGGGAAATTTTTCTATTATAACAAGCTTTTACCTAAGTGGGATGAAGAATTCATCTTGTAATGTCGGGCACACCTAAAAATTCCTTCCTTCTCTTAACAACAGGCTACATTCCGATACTTTTTTCTGTACGAATTTTAAAGTACCAAGGTAAATTTGCAGATTACCTGTTTTGTTTCAGTTTAAGATCAAGTAACTTTGTAGAAATATTAGGTATTTTTTGAAGCAGGAGAGATGAAAAATGAGCAGTGCCCTGGCCAGGATTCGAACCACGAACCTCTCGAGTACGCGCCGAGTGTGCTGACCACTACACCACGAAGGCATGCCAAGAAAGCGGGAGCAATACCTTATAACTTCTGTGAGTGTCCGAAAAATGTACTTCTAGATATGGAGAATTTGATTTTCTTCTTCCCTATTTGTGATGGCCCTAGATTATACCTGCAGAATGTTTTTAAACAAGAATGGTGTGACTTCGACAGTGAACTTATCTGTTTTTGTTAAGTCTAGACTGCTGGTCTCTGTTTTTGTTTGTTTTATTAATGTATGTAACATTTAATTAGCTTATTTTGTAAGCTCCGTGTTTTACATTTACCGTGTACGGGAGTTCGTTTGTGTTCGGATATCATTCATCGCTTCATCGCCAAGGATAAGAAATATTGCTCCGGGTGTTTGGCAGAGGGTAGATCAAGTTTCACTTGTGACAAGCAAGAGAGGATGACTCACAAATGCAGTCAAGCCTTACAGAAGTGTCAACCCCGTATTTTGGAATTTTGGATTTAAGCTGCAAGTCAACTTACGCTAACACTCATGCCATCCACAGTGACATATTCCGAGGAACAATATGTTTATGTTACATGAAGAAAACCACGAGTCATCGACAATTTGCATTACAGTTAATTAAACAGGACCTTCGCAACCCAACCGGGATACTGGTTACGCTGACTGCCGTTCCATAGGTCCTGCGTTCGAGTCCCAGAGAAGGCATGGATGTTTGTAAATGTATAGTGTCTGTGCAACAGGGAGCATTCTAAGTATCCGGCGAGCCGCAAGTCCTCTCGAGAGGCTTGTGGTAAGGGAAGAGGTGTGAGAGACCCTCAGACCTATCTTCCCGGAGTGTTATCTCCCAAAATTGGGTACGGAATTGAGCTAAAGTCGTACTATCACCTATACGGTGCTCAAGGCTCTTGTCAAAGACAAGAGCATATGACTCCTTTGCCACGATTAACGTCTTGGATTTGTGCTGAGCTTTGTCAGAGAAGTGAGCTTGGTAACGGCTGTAACAAACATAAACATCACTGTTTCGTCAAGGATATAACAGAATCAAATCAACTTCAACTTTAAAATTAGGCAAAATTCAAACTTTCACTGGTGGGCCTTTGCATTTCTGGGAAACCTGACTGTTTTTCATGAGCTCCGAGTAGTCATTTTTCAAATATTTAGGCTATGCTTTTTCTCCATAAATAACATGAATACGAGTAAGTTGCCCTTAAAATCATTAATGAAGACGAATGAAATATCTTTCAATAGATAGGCCTATATGCTTTATTTTAGCCTAGTGATTTTTAAATTGTGCTCAGGAGGCGGGCTGGACATTCGACAGTAGATAACTTAAATTTTATTTTTTATATGATTTTCCTTTTGAAAATTGTAATAAAAATAAATATGTTAGTTAATAATTAGGGAAACAGTAAAGTTATATGAAAGGAATCATTCAACTCAAGAAGTTTGAAAGCCATTGCCATATTCGATTAAACTATTAAGGGTTCCCAAAGGGGTCGGTATTGACTCTTAGGGGGTCGATGAAATTTTAATGGTGGTACAAATCGTCGATAACTAAATACATGCTCCAGTAACTGTTCAGCATGATAAAGATCCCGTAATTACAGAAGTATTATTAATACAGTTGAATGAATTGTTTATTTTTTTCAAGCTATATCAGTCAAAGTTAAATATTATTCAAAACACACGGATACTCTAAGTTTTAGAAATTAGAAGCTATCCAAAAATATGGCCTAAAATAAAAGGCAGCATTATTAAAATTTGCCTCTTCTTACCTAGTGAAAGCAGACTTTCGTCAAATCAATAATTTACTATGGAAAACAAGAAACATTCTGAATGTTTTTAACGAGGGGATTTAAAAATGAAGTTCAGCAATTTTACGCTAAATATTTAAAACATTGCATCAGTATATCAATTGCAGTCATCACATTCGTTAAAAACGAAATTTTGTGCAATTAAAATATATGAATTTGTTTTTGAAAACTTGTTTTTGTTTGTAAACTTAAAAATAATACTCATACCTAAATCCAATAAAATGGTTTTAAAATCTTTTTCTTAACATTCATTTCCTAATTGTTACCTTCCTTACATGCAGTTATTTGCGTCATTATTATGTAACAGGCTCTATAAAGAAAAACGTAAGGTGTTCAATGAAGAAAATTAAGAAGAATCTTTCAAAACGAGTCGATGAAATAAAGGTTTGGAAATCTTTGGATTAAGCAAACAAAGATCCTGATATTAGAAAATGGTTGAAGGATCATTGTGATTACCAGAGGAAAATTTATTAATTTACCATTTTTCTAACATAAGATTTGTGTTTTTGAGTTCTTTAAACAAAACGTTTGAAGTGATTTTGACAAATATATTTTGGCAAATGTATGCCAAACCTTAAACAACAATTAAAAGCATTCTGTCATTTTAAACTGGTATAATAGGTATTGAATTGAATAAATGTAATTGATCACTATCTTAGCTGCAGCCGTAATTCTACCCTCATATTGCTTTCCAGTAATCTCAAGAAGCAGAAAGTACTAGAAATATCTCGGCGGCCGGTTGAGAACTATATGAGGCCAAAGAGAGCATGTGCTCTCAGTTATTTTTGTTGCGAATTGTTACTTCAGCGTGAACCCGGAGATATCTCCGGGTTAGCTTTTTCTTTAGGTGTGCTTTGCATTGCGTCGTGTTTAACGTTCTTAGTAGTTTAAAGTATAATTACTGATTTACCCTGTGATACTGTGAACACCTGTACCAGTATTTCTGTAGAAAATTCCAGAACTTTGAAGTATTTCATTTGATAAAGATAAATTTTATTAACCTATCATCGGACCTGTGTTCATTCAATGTATTACGAATCCGTATGCTCCCAATAATTTCAGTAGTAGTACAATAATTAGTAGTAGCAGCAATAGTAGCAGAGCTACCTATTTAAGTAGCAATTTCAGAATTTATTATGATCAATGTAATGGTTACACAAATTGAGTAATAGCAGCTGCCGACGTTAATGGCGCATTTCATAGAAAATGTGATATTGATTTACAAACCGACATATCCGATAAAACAGAAGTATGGAATATTTTTACTTTTGAATTTACTTTTGTGTGTGTGTAAATAATGCGAATACAATACTTTCTTTTGTGTAAGTTGTTTCGAATATCTGCTTACATGAAATGACGTCAGAAAATATCGAAAAGGCAAAACACGTATCATTTTGAAAAGACACAAAAGCAAAAGAACTTTTGTTTTATTTAACCATAATTGCACGCTCAGTAAAGTGGTAAATTATTAAAAGCAGCGGGAAGAATATAATTATTCTTGCTTTAATAAGTGTTTTAAAACTATTGAAAGTTCAAGTTTAGAGTGGCTTGAATTTTATGGAAAAATCACTGACTTTAGAATTTGAAAACTTTTAAAAGAATTACACTGATCTCATTTTCCCACCTTTCTATTACCTAGTTATTATTCATTGCAACTTAATGTCTTGAATTAAAAAAACCGATAAGGACAATACATGACTTCACTGTACGTCTATTAAAATATACAATTTTTTGCTGCCCTTCATTTAAATTTATTTCCTGAAATTATTCCTGATCTGTCATATGAAGTTGAAAATGGCATCAAAATTTGCAAATTTTGAAATTAAGTATCCCGGTCAATTATTATCGTACGGGAGTCAAACTTCTTGCACTTTTATTTTTCCATAACGAGCATTAAAACTTCCCGAAGTATAGGAACCGGGAGACTGCATTAAAATCAGATTTCGTTATTTGCCCAAAATCATTTTCTTTAAAATTTTATATTGCCGAAACATTAATATTTTAGTCATTTGAAAAATTTCTGTGTATGAAATACATGTCTACGACCAACGACAAAGATAAAGGTCGGGTAAGAGCTTTTAAGCCGAGTATGAGGTATGGGTATATATTGCATACATTTTTTGCTGCCGACTGCAATAAAAGAGTGGCTCAATTAGATGTGGCTTAAAAGAATGGCTCAATAAACATATAGCTGGGCCATTTTCTACGGCTAATCGCTTTCGAGTTATGGGAGATACATGTGTATATACATACGTATAAACGTCACAATAAATCCATTTTAAATCCATTTTACAATCCATTTTACAGCCCATTTTGGAATGAAGAGTCCTTTATTATGTACGTACGTACATACGTCATGCAAAAAATAGATTACATGGATTCACCAGCTACGAAAACGTGTATTTTAATTAAAATTTGAAACCCGAAATGTTTCGCGATTACAGTACTTCCTTCACGTTGTACAAGGAAGTAAAAACTTTCATAATGTTATGTTTTGCAGCTGCTTTTATCAGATAAATGCTATACCTCTTCAATTAATCGACAGCCTATGACAGAATATTCTTAGCCTTAGTCTTCTAATTAATGGTCTTTAAGTTAGACAAGTCTCTATCCAGACAGCCAAACCATCTGAGTTTCGTTTTTTCTGTCTTCCGGAGTGCCTGCTGGCTTGTACGTAGATATCATTTTGGTAGTTTTATTTTCAGGTATTATGATTAAGTGACCAGCTCACATTTGGGTGCTGATAAAATTTACTATATCTGATACCCGTACTTCTTGTAGTTTGTTCATTGGTTCTTCTTTTCTAGATGCCATCTATTCGAATATCTCCAACAATGTTCCTCAAAATTTTCCTCTGAAAGTTTATAAGTGTTTCTTTGTCCTTTGCAGTCAACTAACAGATTCTAGCCCACATGCTAAAACAGATCTAGTTAAACATTTTTAAACTGTCACTTTAGATGATCTGTTGATAAAATTTGATTTCAAATATTTCTTGACGTCGAAGAAGCAAGTGTTATTTTGTTACGAATTTTAGTAGAGACATTTTTCTCTTTATTAATTACAGAGGATATGTGAGAAACTCAACAACAACAAATTTATATTCATCAATTATCAGGTAAATGCTATTAAGTTATTAAACGAAAAATTTACTAGAATAGTAAGTGTTCAGAAGTTTTCCTAATTTGAGTAATATCCCAATAATTAACTCAGTGGAAAAGCTCACGTATTGGAGGGAGGCATCTTAATATCGAAAGTGATATTCACTTACAGTGTTTTCAAAGAAGATGACCTTATACAGTGTCTGAGAATATCTGTCACTTTCTGCTGTGTTGCCTTCAGAAAAATCCCTCTTTTTATGTTTTACCAATTATTAGCTATGACAGAAATAAATTTTTAACCCTTTATTGGATGCGAATTGTGATCAAAGGACTTACCTCAAAGGTAGCAATGAAGATAGGAATTTTTTCCAGCAAAAAGTGCGGCGACATAGCATATAACGTTTCCGAATTTATTAGGCTAACTATTTGGTTTAACATATTAAAATGGGAAACCGTAAGAAGCACTCAGACATTAGCTAGTCTAGGAACTCGATAAATTCAATACCAGTAATCGCAGACTGACATAGAATTTATTAAGGTTACGAAGAGAATACAGCTAACAACAACGCATATTATGTTTGGTTTTAAAACCTCAAGAATGGAGATAGACGGTTTTCAGATCAGTCACGTTCTACGTCCTTTAGTGGTTTTTGCTGAAGTTCTGTACCAACGCATAAAACAGGGAGGACATCCAGTCGTTCGTGCTCTAGAGGAGACCCTGCTGGTACACTGGACAACAGCCAAAAGACAGATACAGCCATTTAGATTCTACACAAAGTTCAGTTAGCAAGTCTTAAACCAGCTTTTGCGAAGAAAAGAAATTTAGTGCTTGAGTTTCTTTATTTTCTCATTAGAAAAATCCATCATTTTTGGAATCATCTTTAACGGATAATTAAAAACAGGTACTGAACCTTGCTAAATATTAAACGATTGCGTGCCCAATTACAGAATTGTGCCACAAATCTCAAAAGGAGGACAGCATTCCAAAAAGGTTTTCTTAAGTATATGGCATACCATACACGTTTTTACTGCGTATGTGTTCAAAATAATCTGCTAAGATTTAATAAAATGATAAGTGCTAACCTCTATTGCCAACGCATAGACAGACATAGGAGAACTGAGAGTTAAACCGTTATCTTCAGCATGATAGTAACAGATTTCGTAGAATGTTAACAACTGAACAAAAATTGCTGCGCTTTAATTGGAGAGTGTTAATAACCCAAAGAGTTTCACTAAACTCGTGCTGACAAACTAACATCTTATTCAATCGTTATAGAATACCTTCAATCTCCATATCTTTAATGATGTGGAGAATGGGCAAAGAGCCTCATAAAACCCTTGTGACTCTAAAACAGAGGAGTTTAATCAAGGTTGTATAAAACAGATCATCAGTGTGAGAGGACCAGATAGTTGGTGAGAAGTCAAGCATAATGACGGCCATTATTAGAAGTCAAAGCTGTTTCGCTTTTGTGATCTCAGTCTTTTGTTTTCCATGAAACAGCATAGACGTACATCTAATGTACTGTAAGGTTTATCCTAAGTTTATTAACAGTTATTTTAAACTGTTAATAAACTTAGGAAGTCGATAGTAAGAACAATAGATAGGAAGTAAACAAGATAGGAAAGTCAGAAACTCAGTTAATGCAAATGAGAAAGAGTACTATTTAAGCCGTGAATTCGCCGACCGGGAGAGAGTCTGATTCCCTGACTAGCTCACGTTTGCCTTTCGGCTAAGTCTCTCTGAGCTATTGCTACGCTCGGCCATACGTTAGGCCCTTGCTTGGCTTCGCCGATTTAATTAATACTTAGGGGCCAATTAATACTTAGGGGACCTCTGATAGCTTCGGCTATACCTTTTAAATAGCTTTGTTAAGCTAGTTTTAGTTTAAATTATTATTATTTTAAGTTCAAGCCCGAATGGCGGCTTTGTTTAAAGTTCCAAATAGGAACTGACTGTAAATATACTGAAAAATAAAGGATTGTAAACCCTCTTTAAGTCTTACATGTTCTGTTTACACACTTAAGCGATCATTCGCTTGTTAGTGTTCGTGGGGTTCTAAGTTAGAACTTTAGGATTAAATAGTAAAACCCCACAGTACATTAAAATTCTCAATGGACTATAAAGCAGCTACCTTCTGAAATTAGAAGAGCAACCTTAGTTCTCTAAATCCGTTTCAATAACTCGTCGAATTTCACAAACAAATGTATAAAGAGAATTACCTGTAGAGCTTTAAGTTACATCATTTATATTTTTATTCTAACTCACAGCGCAAACGCAAGGTCTGTTTCTAACGTCATCTGTTGTGTTACATACCTCATTTACGTTCGGTTCCAACTTCAGTGAACCAGTTGTCAATGAATTGCCTTCCAGCAAAAAGGAATGCTTCAGTAACACTTTTACTTAGCTGAAATCCTACAGCAAATATATAATTTTATTTTTATTTATTGTGAAATCGTTGGAACTATTAAATCCTAAGTTCTTACCCTAGTCACTTTTTATGGCAGCATTTCCGTCGACGGTGTCTGTACTACTTTGAGAATGTCGAGACTTCAAATCTCCGCTCGCACTTACTGAAACCTACCATAAACTCAAGATGGATGCTAGTTGTGCATATGTTGAGCCATGTTTTATTCCCAAGATATTGTAATTCTGGTTGTAAACATTTAAAGCCCATTATTTTTGCACCACTTTTCTGATATTCGTTTGAAGTCGTAAACTTAAGTTATAAAATGTTCTTTGTTTACATTTGAGCTATAAAATCATTTGGGAACCTTAAAATGTTTTTATACTGCATTTTTCTTTTTTAAATCATCCTCTAAAATAAAATCCATGAGTTGTTAATTGTTGATTAAAATTTATGAAGATTAAATGTTACGAGAAGTTCAAAGATAATTATTGTCATACCAACTCTTCTTTTACCAAAAAATTGAAAAAATATACCGTTAAAATACCGTTTATTACTTCTGATGGCTTTGTATAAGACATCTAACTTTTAGAAAATGTTCCTGAGTATTTTGAATTCAAAATGCTTCAGATTTAATTTAGATTTTGTTGTTAATTGCTGGATTGCTGCTAACAGCTACTTTCTTTATTGCTAACTGAAGAAGTTGCTTATTAAGATCATTTGATATTTGAGCTGAACGAATTTAAATCCTTAATCACGTTACCTTTTGTCGTGTAATTAGTCTTATGGGGTCGGAAGGAATCTTCTACTGATATACATTTATTACTACCAGAAGAAATTAATTCAAGGAAAAGGTTTACATTAATTTGGCGTTTAAATGAATAATTTTAAATCCCATGGTAATTAAAATTTCTGCATAACTTAACTACATATCATCCGTTTTAAGAAAAATATTATTTATTTAATTAAAATATTTATTTGTTTCTAAACAAGTACGGTGGAGTGGTTGGTAACGGGGAGATTAGCTGTCTTCACAGGACTAGAGCCACTATTCCTACAGGTGGTCCGTTCAAGCCACGGCAGGGTCCGTACTATCACTATCAAATCTGACTGCGCCTGTGTAGTCGCTAGATTTTTTTTTTAGATATTTTTGGTAGTATGGCGCAACTCGTGTATGGGTGACCTCGTTGTCATTCGGTCTGACTAACGTTCTAGCATTCTGTCTCTAAGCAAAGAATTTGACTACTTTATTGGCACTAAAGCTTTTTTATTCCAATCTGTAAGGTATTTTCTCCCTCCTTCCAGCATGCCTTCGTGGTGTAACGGTAGCACACTCGACGCTTATTCGAGAGTTCCAGGATTCGAGTCCCGGCGAGGGCATTGTGGATTTCTTCAGTTTCCTGGCATAACAAAATTCTATTGGCTCTACAGTGGCACCCAAACAAAAAGGTGACAGATAGTAATTCGTCACCACCAGGATTTTGCAATTGGGTCTCCTAATTCCCAATCGCCCTTTAGAAGGGGAGAGTAATGTGTTTTCTCCCTCCTTCCAGTATAGCTTCATGGTGTAACGGTAGCATACTCGGCATATCCCAGAGGTTCAAATTTGAGTACTGGCGAGGGCACTACACATATTTCACGTCTCCTGCTTAAAGTATTTTAATATCTGTGCAAGTCAATGCAAATTTCGTTGGAATATTCTGATGATTTGGGCATAGAATATCTCCGATATGATTGCAAGGCATTTTAAATAATTTTCCTATTAAAACAATAACATATGTAACAACATTTCGTTTTCTGTTTTTTATTTTCGCTAATTTCTTTTTATATCCGAATTTTGCAGATGTACAAACTAAGACATTTAACATTGTCCATTTCCATTTCAGAATAAGAATTTTCCTGTAACCGTAATGATCGGTATTGTGGTTGGGTGGGGGTTTGAATCACAAAGAAGTTTTGAATGTTTTTAATTACATAATGCCTTTGCCGTGTAGGAGGTTTAAAATACGCAACAAGCCTAAAGTCCTCTCGAGAGGTTTGATAACAGAGAAAGAAGAGTGGAAGACTATTGGATCCATTCCCGGGGAGTTCCTAACTCGTATACAGTTCAGTTGCGGTCAAGTCGTAAATTACGAAGGGAGGAAAATCTGGGAACGCTAGAGGAAGGCGAGAATCTTTCCTTTCGATCTGCGCGGAAATGTGGGGCTAATGTGGGAAATGTGGGGCTAAAGACCTAACTTTGTCTGCATTCTGTTTTATAGAGCGGGAAATATAGAAAAATTATAGTATTTTAAAATTCTATTCTAAAAATAGGACATATTAATTAGTTAATAAATTTTAGTTTTCATTGAATAAAAATAGATTAGTGTGCAATTTTAGGAAAGAAAACATTCCAAAACAAACAAAGAAAAAGGAAACCTACCAAAACAATTTTTTTCTACTTTCGCAATCATATACCTTTTTTTGAATACATTAATTGTATTTGCTAGATGAAAATAATTTTTTTTTGTTTCACTGAAGACTAAGGATTATTTAATTTGGTGATTCAATTATATCACAGAGAAAGTTCAGTTATTCCTACCAAATCGAAGGTTATGAACATATATTTCTAAATAAATTATAAATTCTTCCACAGACCCCGGGAATCGAATCTTGGCAGTCTGGGAATCGAACCTCGGACCTTCCCGAGCTGAACAAGGTTGACGCAGCCTTTCATCCCTTGAGTGAGTCGATAAAATGCGTACCAAGTTCACTTGGGGACTAAACACTGGAAGTCTTGCGATAAGCTGACCAATTGACCAGGGCGTATGCTCATGCATCCCGGGGCGTAAGATCAGGAAAGCAGATATCGGGGTATTGCAGGCCATAGCCCAATAGGACTGTTGTGCTAGTGAGTTTAATTTTTATTTGCGACATTATTGCTAATGTTTATATGTGTTTTGATAAATACTCAGTAAATGAAATTTAAAATTTAGTTTTTTAATAAAATTTTTCCTTTTGTCAAAAAAATCTGGGCCGTAAGTTGTTTTCCGTTTGTACATTCGGCCGGCATGCAGTTTGAGTTTCAGACCTCTGTTCTAACTTATTTGAGAAATTCGATATTTCCATTCTAATGATAAGTATTTAAGTAAGACCGTTGCAAGTGTGAGGTTACAACTCTTTTATTTCAAAGTTAAATGTTTGAACCTCTTACACCAATAAGCAAATAATTGCTTGAATGCGTGAACAGAAACGTAAGATTCAAGAAGGGTTGATTACCCTTTATTTCTCGAAATAAGGATTAACACAGTCGGCTCTTATCTCAAAGCGTACAGCAAAGCTTTCACTTGGGCTTCAACTTAAATTAATAAGAATTAAAGCTTAACTAATGCTTAACTAAAACGATATAGCCGAAGTTATCAGGATTCTAAGTAGTTGGTCCTTAAATCTCAATTAAGAAGGCGAAGCTATCAAGAACCTGAAGTACGGCCGAGCGTAGTAATAGCTTAGAGAGAGACGTAGTCCAAAGGAAAACGCGCTCTAGTCAAAAACTCTGGCTCTCTAACGAAGTGACTGAAACATCGACTTGAATTCTACTCCTACTCATTTGCATTAAACGCGTTTCTGAAAATACATTCTGGTAAGAAATTATAAGCTGAAATTAGGAGAGACAGGAAAGTGTGACACACTTAAAGAAACTGCTATAAACCTAGGATAAACCTTACACAAGAATCATTGGTTACAAAGAAAAATTAAATTACAGGATAAAGTCAAGTACTCAAATCCACACCTATCTCCATGGATTCTATTACTACACTGGCTTATAATAGCCACTTATAAAAAGGAAATAATTGAAATAATGAGAAAACTACTCATAGTTTCGGTTTCTTGCATTCCAGTTTTACTTTTTTTCGCCGTTAGTCGGGTGTGAAATTCCTCTTCTTTAAATAAATTTTCTTGTACTATATCCTTTATTTTTGTTCTGAATTTTATTTCTTAAACGAATTTTTATACCCTGAATATTCCTCCAGATGTTGAAAGGAAAAAAAAGAAGGATCTTCATTCATATTTTATTTTACGTAACATTACGACACTTTTAAAGCTTTTCTCCCTGATGTACTTTCTTTTTTGCTCGTCTAGGAACAGAACCCGGTGATTTAAATTGCAAATTTTGTCTTCAAACAATGAAAGTTTTCAGCTTCTTGCATAAAAAGGAGAGAAACAAAGGTGTGTGCTTCGGAAAGGCAAATAAAAAAAAGAGTTTTCTTCGTAAGCTGTGTGCTCAAAAATTGTGTTTCTTAAGTCTGAGGGAATTACTTAAAATTCGACATTTCGCCTGTAAACCGCGTTTTCTTGATAATCTCCAGAAAAGTGCTGCAAAACTAAAACATTTGGGGATTGAGTAGGAGGAGTTTTTATATTTTACATGTTTTTTTTCTCTTCATTTTTATTATTTTTTGCGTAATTAATGATAATCAAGTAAATAATAACAATAAAAATTTCTTTCTTCATAAGTAATTGCTCAGTCGTCAGAGAAAAAAATTCCGTTAATCGTAATGCAGAACTTAATTTCTTAAACTAATTATGTAAATACTATAACATAAAACATTCAGAAACTTTGTTCAAAAAGATGTTTATAAATGCTGTTTAATGAATACTTAATTAAATGAATTAAAACATACTGTTGTTACGTGCGTGCGTGTTCGTAATAGACTGAAGCACACAGAACGGATGAAATTTATTTTTCGAAAAACTTTGAACACTTTTGAAACTTTTCACACAAAGGTACTCGTACAGGTCTTCTCAGCATGGCAGAAAATAATCAGTAGTTACCAATTTAAACTACTAAGAACGTTAAACACAAGCAATACAAAAGCCTCAAATGAGTAAGCTCGTACAGTATGCTTAGTACTCTGAAGTAAGCTCTGAAAATTAGTACTCTCTCCGGTCCAATGTATAGTTTTCACCCCTTTGCCAGAGAAATTTTTAGTTAACTTTCGATTCCTCGATAATTGTTTAAGGCGTACACAACTATAGTTACCTGAGATCGGATATAGTTACAATTACATAGGGCATGATAAAGTTATTACCAAAACATCGGACCAAAATATCGCCAAATTTGTGCATCACCATCTTGGTGCTAATTCGGCGAAATAGCAATTACCTCAGTGTTAAATGTGTTTAACCCTGTACTTCTGTTTTTCCAGCGATACTTCGCATTCTGATGTTATACAGCAGATACTATAATTTGCATATAATTTCACTAAAACTATTTACATGTATGCAAAATTCGTAACAATATTTAATTAATTAATTTTTTTTCTTTCATCCTGATCGCGTAATGGTCAAAGGGAAAATTCGTTGAATCATGAAAAAATATTTAATTTCTAAAACTTATTATTAAAGTATTATAACATAAAATAGGAGTGTCAAAAGCCTGCTTACAGGCTTGTGCAGCCGTTCCAATTGCTAAATTGCATTCGAATGCAATATTCGAAGGACTCTCATTTTCTTCGTTCTTATTTTCAAGATCTTATTTCAAATAAGGCAATAGCAGTAAGCTTATTTGAAAAGGTACATAGTTTGTTTTAAATAAGCCTCAAATTATTTTTATTTTGTATTTTTGATTAATTATGGAAAAATTTCTCTCATTTCCATTATTTGTTTGATATTTCTAAGAAATCATAAACGATTTATTTTCACTACTGATAGTCTACTTCTAATGTTCATAAAACCTAAAACTAAAAATCTGAGGAAAGGGCAAAATGCTTCTCTATTACTTTTTTTAAGTATTTCGAACATGTTTGAATAATTTAATTATTAGGGGTATTAAAGCAAGCTAAATACAAATTAAAAATATAGAAATTCAGAGACTGATGTCCAGTATAACGGATAAAGTTTTGTTTCTTATTTTATGTATAAAATACAAATACTATATTTTAATGGAATTAAAGAAGGCTATTGAATGCACTATAAAAGTAAAATGCAAGAAAAACATACCACTTCATTACCAGGTTCGATTATTGCGTAAATAATCATTTTTTCGTAAATGGATTACGAAGTGATTTGGTAAGCCGTCTTTGCTTTTTATAATGAAAAATTCGATGCCTGTATATTTTTTTTACTAGGCTCAAATTCGCACTGCTTGGAGTTAAATCATTCCTGTGGTAGTGGTAGGTAGACTGCGAAAAAAAAAGAATAGTTCTATATCACACGTTCTACTGGGCCGATTGACGAAATTCAAATTGCGTTTTCCATGTCTCTAAAGCGCGACATAGGATATGTATTAGATTTACACATAGCATTATTCTAATATAGGTATTTTGACACAAAATCGGACTTTTTCTGAAATGGCATGCCAATTTTTTTCCATATTTCGATTCTACGACTCAAATTATGCCAAAGTGCCAAGTTTTGTAAAAATCACGAGTAGTTTTTAATAAATTAGCTCTCAAAATTTTAGCTCCTCAATGTTAACTCAATTCGGTATGTATTTAATAATATCTCTTTTTTTATTACACTCACTTGATTCCTTCTTTCACAGTTCGAAATTTAGGTTCCCTCCAAATAACTTTCACCCATTTTTTATGATTTATTTTTAAATAATTTTTATAAATTTTTCAAAAAAGTAATTTAATTATAACCTATAAAATGTTTACCATCAACTTAAAGTAGATGTATTTCTAAGTGTACCTGCCAAAAATTAGAGCTTTCTATTCAAAAGTTACGAAGATATACGTGAATTTATATGTTAGCGCTGTGGTGTAGTAATAATGCTTCAACGGTGTAAAGTTGAACTCCAATAAAAACTCTAATGATGGAACACAGCAAGAAAATTTTATTGAACGTCCAAATTCAAAAGGCTACATACAATCACAAGAGAAAAATCTATTCTAAACATTTTGAAATCAAATTCATATCTCTACGTTTTTCGTGCGACAGCTGTACGTGGTTCTCGAGCCTGCGTTTGAAACATTGCCAACATAAAAATATTATTTGTTTTAAACAATTAAATCAACTAAGCAACTATTGAAAAAAAACATATTCGGAAGTTAAATAATAATAATCATATTATGCTCTCGAGACAACCTTGCTAAATGTTCAGTTTCTTCTTCCTTTTTGCGAACTTATGACAGCACGTTTTGAAATTTGGCCTATTTGTTAAAAGCGATAATAACGTTTTATGTGGTTTGCGCATTTTGCTAAAATTATTTGAAAGTAGCAACGATGTGACTTTTTTTCCGCTCCTGCACAATGGAAGGGATAAGAAAAGAGGTAACCATGCATGAAGAAGTTCGCCAAAAAAATTATTCCTGGCGCAAACTGAAAAAAATTCGTCAAGTTAAAGTTTTGAATTTCTTTGTAAATTTCGCACCAAATTTTACAAAATTTAATATTTAGGCATAATTTGAGTTGCAGAATCGAAATGTGGAAAAACAGTGGTATGTTATTTCAGAAAAAAACCCATTTTGTGTCAAAATACCTATGTTGGAACAATGCTATATATAAATCTAAAATATATCCTAAGTCGCGCTTTCCAGACATGGAAAACGCAATTTGAATTTCATCAATCGGTCCAGTAGAACGGAAGATATAGAATTGCTTCCACCCCCTTTTTTTTCGCAGTGTACCTGGAATGCTGTTTGGAAAGGTTTATTATTAATAAGAGTGATTAAAATGCCAGTGGCATATATATAAATATTACTGAAGGCAGTGATGTATTTGGAGTAATTGTATCTAACAATATGTAACATTTATGTAAATAAATAATATGTCGTAATATTTAACACAACTATATCAATTGTTTAATATAATAATTAAAACGCATTTTTTAATTGTGAGAAATGTATAATTTCTTCCCTCCTCCCCAAAGTACTGGCTGCCTGCACAGCTAGCCACCTAAAATAGCTATTGTAATATATATATATATATATACACATAATAATTTTCATATTCCAGGTAGAAGAGATGAAAGACTGCGTTTACTGCTTTAAATCGCATAGTTTATTAAGAGACTAAATTTAATATCAAGACCAAATATCTTATACTTTGTCGAAAAACAGCACTCTGGCGTTATTTCGGGTACAGGCAACATATTTTATTTAAAGCACTGAGTTTTTTAATCAAAATTTTATTAAATCTGCAGGAAATATAAAATAAGTAAGAAATAAATTAAGAATTTAAATTTTGTTTTCAAGATGCGCATGTTAGGCCAGAGGACTACGCATATTCAAAATATGGTGTCTCCAAGCTCCACCGTGTTTCCACACGCATACATACATACACACATGCATTTTCGTTATTTAATAACAGATATGAAGATTAATTTAAATATCTCCTTCGCGGCAACATGAAATCTCAGGGACGATACTCATTGGGAAATGCCAACTGTGAACCTAATCTTTCCAAACGATTATGTTCCACATCAGGCTCCTTTTTTAAATTGCTTTACTTTAGCCTTTCTCTTGGGGGATCCACATTAAAACAAATAAACGTTGGAACATGATTATGTATGAAGTGATATCGAAGTTTAGCTCCATCCTTTAAATTTCATATGCAGATAATTTATATACTGTATAAATGTCATTGGCGTTGATATCTGGTACAATATTAGCCTTACGTCAAGGCCTTTCCTCCCCTTAACATGTACTCTTCCAAACGTTACCCCATCAGCTATAAAAAAGCCCGAAAAAATAGAAAAAAAAGCTAATATGTACCATTTTACTGTTTCCAATGCCGAAGGAGAGAAAGAAGCCTAAGTTAATCTGCAGAAGGAAAGAAAAACATCTGAAGTGGCACAACTTTTGTTGCCACCTCTTGAAAGCCTGAAGTGGGAAAGGCTGAAATGGGACATCTAGTTCCAAACAGAGTCGGATTTGTTCTCAGAATCAGTAAGACGGCTACTTTACTCGACAATACATCAATTGCAGTTAACTTTTACTTGCTTTTAAACTCTCTTTCATGGGTTTTAATTTGCGAATCCTTCTGCTCTGAAAGAGATGATAAGATAATGTTTAAATTAAACTTAACTGTTAATAAAACTTAAAATAATTGTTACATTACACCGAAATGCTGTAGAAACTAATCAAAGGAACCCGATGCAGGCAAGGAACATGTTATCAAGAATGTGCTGATCCTTATACGCTGGGCAAAAGAACAACGGCTCTCTTAACCGGATTGCCAACCTTATGCTTGTGAAGCGGAACAATGCTCTTCTGGAGTAATTATACCCGGAAGGATTTAAGGAATTGGCGATGCCAACGAGACAAGGTTCCTGAACTGACAAGGAGGATGAGGAGAATCTTCCCTTTTGTTAACCCATTCTCCCAACTTCGTGCATTATCTACTTCGGATATAGGCTCTTCACAGATAAGGTGCAAGCGCGATAAATGGAGATTTTCACTTTTGCCTCATTTGCCTAATTGTAAACACAGACCAGAAATTTGATTACATAAGACGCTAACAGTTTAGCTCATGTTCTACGGATTATGCAATAATTTGGCTTGCTCGAGTATGCGACATGAAAGAGAATTTAGTTATTACGCGGAATTATAGGCATAACTGGAAAAAAAGTTAATAGTTTTATGGACTTAATTAACAGGTTTCGAACAGCTGAGGCCATATTGGGAATAATAATGAGTAAACAGTGCATAATACTTTCAGAGTAAAAAAAAGCAAACAAGTGTATATAATTAAAGTAACGATGAATTTTTGGGGAACTGTAGAAAAATGAAATTAAGCTTCTATTTACTAGTATAAAATTTCTTTGTGTTCTTTAATAAATGTAGTTTTATTGTTATCAAAGCGTCAGTTTATTTATTCCTAGAACTAATTTCTGTAGAATAGAATAGTTCAACAAATTATGAAATCTTTAGGAAATTTTGACGGTTTGTTGGTCAAATATGGCAAAGTAATAGATAACTGTATGAAGAGTGTTTCAGTCCTTATTACTTTTATGTACATTTTTATGCGCTGTTGACATAATCAAAGGAGATATTAATTTTAAAATAATGTGCGGGATTCCTTAATCGTTATTATTGAATTAATTTAATCAATTAATTTTATGTTACTGCTTACAGAAGCGAAAAAAACAGATAATATCACGTCTGTTTTTTTACTTCCTTATACGAAGTAAAGGAAGTATTGTAATCGCGAAAAATTTCTGGTACAATGTTTCAGCGGAACTATTCCATCTTGATCGTTCACGAATCTATCTTGACTATTTTTTTGCATGATGTCTGTACGTACGGACAGAATAAAGGACTTTATAAGGACCAAAACATATCGTAATAAAGATCGTAAAATGCTTTCAAAAGGGAATCATAATGAACTCCCTGACGTCCATATGTGCGTATGTATATTGCATAATTCAAAAGCGATGCACATCAGCCTGCTATATCATCTACTTCTACACAAACGAAACTAAATTTGGCTTCAGCGGGAATATCATTCAACACAATTTGCACTATTGGCAGTTCCAAATTTCTTATTATCACAGTATTTAGTTTAATTTCTGAGGGCTTTTCCTTATTCTGGGGTAATTGCACCCTCTTCACAGCACCCCATTTCAGTTTAACTGGTCTCCCTTGTTTATGTTTACTTCCTTTCTGCCCCCCACTATTGCCAGCGGAATTTTTTTCCTTTCTTTCGAATTTCTTCTTCGGCCCGAACTGTGGTTTTTTGTTGAGGCGTTGGCCCGAAACTTCACTCTTTTAGCCTCTCACCGTAACCTGTCATTCCGATTTTTTTATGCCACGCGTCGATTTTGGAACTTTTATGGCTAATTCAAATAAGTTTTCCAACGTTGTTGGATTTCAAAGCTCAAAGTAATCCCGACAAAATTATTTGAATGACTTCTTCGTCTGACCTCCTGCCGTATAACATATTAAAAAATCTGGATTTTCTGCAAAATAAATCCCGTTAGATCCTCGATTTTATACTGAAATTTACTGAATAGCTCTGATTCGAGCTTGGCTGTATCGTTAATTATGGAGAACGCTTTAATTATCGCGTTCTTAAATTTTTCAAACCTTGTAGCTTTCGCTACCAGGCTGATATAAGACGAATTTGCCAATACATTTATATCGCGTAGCAGCCTGGCCTCGAAGTGCGGACAAAGCGATAGCAACTTTTTGTGCTTCTTGTACCTGATGCAGCAAAAAATACTAATTTAACTGCTGCAGAAAACTTAAGACAAATGTCTTTCCATCAAAAATTTCTGCTGGTTTCATAGCAGCAGAGATTGAAATGATTCATAATGTTGCAATCTTGCGCGTTGTGATAGACTTGCTTATTAATCTTGCGTAAGAACTTCGCTAGGAGTTCTACTTTGAAGTCATCATGAAGACGCTTATTCCATTCAAAAAAGTGGGTATCTGCGATGATACGCGGGTATCTGTCTAAACCTCTTGTAATTTATTGAGTTCCTGGTCAGTAAATACGGTCCAGGAGAGTGAAGCGTATGTCATTATTGGCCTAATAACAAAAAGATGAATGAGTTGCTTCTTATCCAAATCTAGTGAAGAGTAATTTCCAATGATGGGATAAAGACATTTAATGATTTTTAGAGTCCTGGCTCGAGCGTTATTAAAGTGCTGACTTCATGTGAGGCGATCGTTAAATAATATTCCAAGGTATTTTGCTTGACAGACGACAGGAGCAGGTTCATCGAAAAAAGTAAGTCCTTTTTTGAGTAGTAAGTTCCTTTTTCGCTTCCGAATAATCAGAAGTTGTGATTTGGACACGTTGATTTGAACTTTCTACTGGGCACACCATTTTTCAATGTGGGGAATGAAGTTTTGAAGTTTGCAGTATGGTTCACATTTGCGGATTCTACCGCTAAGGCGGTGTCATCCGCACAGCAGGCTAAAATATTATTGTTTTGCTCAATTTGTGGGAACTATGAGGTATAAAATCAGTCCTAGAACCTAACCTTGTGGAATACCGCTTAAAAAGCACCTTTCGAGGGAGTTTACACCGTTAATACTAACACTGAGAGTTCTGTTGGTGATGAACGAGTGAATCGTAAGGAGCAGTTCTCTGTCAAAATGGCAGGAGATGAGTTTAGAAATACGTCCCTCATGCCAGACGCGGTTGAAAAACCTCCTGCTTAAATAGCACTTCATCCTACCTTAATCTGAGTAAACTCTCGACTATCTCATTTACATTTTGGAATGAAAAGCGTGGGTGAAAAGAGAGTAATAATAAAGGCATTTCAACTTAAAATGAATTATTAGTTAAAAATAAATAGATAAACCTCACAATACTAACAATGTAAATTATAACCATCGCTGTCTTCAGATCCATGAAAACCTTGCTCATGAAAGCTATGCTCCGAAGAACTACTGAATCCTCACTTTGTAATCAAAGAAGGTTTTTCTCAATTATTATTGGAGGATATTTAACCTCAAACTATTCTAATTTAGTTTTTAAAGGAACAATCAAAATATGCGAAAATTGCTTCGAAATCCAAAATTTTGAAATTAAATATCTCCGTCAACTTTTGTTGCACGGGAAGCAGTATTTTGTTCTTTCATAATGAATGTAAACTTCAAGTAAATATAATCATAGAACTTGAAAGCTCCTACCTCCAAAAGAAAGAAAGGTTTCAGAACATAATGCTCATCCAAAAAGTTACTTAAGGTTTTTTACGCTCTTGCTAAGCTCGCACTCTGCCAGTCTGCTATTGCACTCACTCCTGCTGACCTCTTTTTTGTCTCTGTAACTTTTTTTTTATTAAGAATCGTTTTCTTCACACTTAAGGCATATATAGTTCAACAAAAAAACGCAAACTTTTTAGAGTTGCATACCATAAAAATTAAATAAATAAAAATATTACTAAATATTATATTTATATATTTTAATTTCATTCAAATAAATAAAACCTGCATAAAAATGTATGCCAACATTACATCGGAAAGTTTAGAATTTCTGCTGCAGTGTTGGCATAAATTTTTATGTTTTCTCTAGACTCCCCAGTTTACCATATCAATATTCAGTTTTCTTAGTAAGGTGACAAACAAAAAATTTCTGTCTCGTTTCATTATTAAGTTTTTATGTGTTAACTTTATTCATTAAACATTATGTTTTTCGCATTTACATCACATAGAATTAAATTCAATAGCAATGTACCAAAATATCTGAAAAAGAGCTTATCTTTAAAATTCGTGATAGAGTGATAGAAGTTCACATATATTTTTATATTTAGCATTTTTATTTCTTTAAAAACGAACCGTTAGCTAAGCCAGAAGCCTGAAGTTGTTACCGTAAGAAAAGAAAAAGTATACAACGATTTTAATCAGTCAAGCTAATGTAATTTCATAGAAATACTGCATATTACTAATTAGACATCTCATGATTTTAAGACATGTTTATTTAAATCAATCGCATAAAATGTAGAAGAAAACATTAAGAACTGTTTTTATTGCTTTAATCGCTTAGTTTGTTTCTCAAAAACTTTCTAAATTAAATATAGAAGTATCTTAGATTTTATTGAATGGTAATACGCTGATGCGTGGAAGATAAAAGCATTTCATAAATAATAAAGATAAATACTTACATTTCCCCGAATGGCAACAGTCTCGCGTATTGGAGATAAGAATGTTTTATTTCGAACAGCGTTGATAATCCTCGCTTTCAAATCCTTGAAGTTTGTTAATGAAAAATTCATTTAATGTTTACAAAATATGAAACATAAAATTCGAAATTTAAATTACGCGTTTTCAGGTGCACATATTCGGGTGAAGGACTGAATTAATTAAAATGTAATGGCCCTACATACCGCCGTTTCTCACAATGTGAGGAACATACCTACATACATGCAGCTTCCGCTTTATTTAATTTCTTTAAAATAATACTGGATGATAATATTTAATGGCAACAATTTGGAAAGTGATACGCCATTTATAATAAACTAATACAAAATCCCATTTCGAGAGTAATAGCTCCTTTTAGGCTGAAAAAACAAAATTTAATTTCATTTACTGCACGTTTATCATAATGTACAGAAACAGTAATAATAGCAAAGAAAAATTCAAATTTATACTTATTTTCTATCTGAAATCTAAAGGTTTGATAACTGCAGGAAATATCTATGAATTATACTTTGTAATTCAAACGTACTGACAGATATTAAATTTTAGACTGGTATTTATTTCAGTTAATTCAAATAGGGGGAATTAACTATTAAATAACCTACTTTTAATCTTAACAAGAAATTTCAGATTAGTGGAGCGCCACCAGCTGTCGGCTGGCAAACTAAATTTACTAAAAGGTGGGAAATCCTCCCTAGTCAAAGCCAAAGACCTAGCCTATTCATTGTAGCTTTTTCCTCTAATGGGAATTGCACCTATAAACTCACTCCCTGTCTATATGTTTATAAAACTGTAAAAGTCGTATTCGCATTAAATATATAATTAAAATATATTCACGTGCCGCAAGTTAGAAACCACTAATCAGGAAGACGAGTCTTTTCCTGAAAGATACGCAGAGCTGGATGAGGACGTTCTGCAAAACCTGGGTGGAAAAATCCCCTCGTATCGTTTAAGGAATCAACAGGGGATTAAGGAAAATGTATTTTGAATTAAAAAGAACTTTGTCATGGTCTTGAAAAGTAAAGAAACGTAAAAGTAAAGAATTATTTATGGAGTAAATCAATACTATGTTGCGGACCGCGAAATATAGTCCGAACATATACTCTTAGACAAAAAAAATGACGCACCAAGAAGCAGTTATCCGAATGGGACGAAAATCGGTAGAAGTGATTTACATGTACAGAAAAACAAATTATTACTGTTTGACAAAAATTGGATGATTTATTGAACTGGAAGAGCTTCACAAAGTGAAAAAGTCAGTAACGCGTTTGTCCACCTCTGGCCCTTATGCAAGACGTTATTCGGCTTGCATCGATTGAGAGAGGTTGCGGATGTCCTCCCGAGGTATATCGTGCCAAATTCTGTCCAAATGGCGCGTAGATCGTCAACATCCTGAGCTGGTTGGAGGGCCCTGCCCATAATGCTCCGGAAGTGCTCAATAGGAGAGAGATCCGGCAACCTTGCTGGCCAAGGTAATGTTTGGCAAGCACTAAGGGAAGCAGTAGGAACATGTGCAGTGTGGGGGCGTGCATTATCGTGCTGAAATGTAAGCCTAGGGTGGCGTGACATGAAGGGTAACACAACGGGCCTCGACGTACCGCTCTGCTGTAAGGTTACGACGGATGACAACCAAAGGGGTTCTACTATGGAAGGAAATGGCCCTCCAGACCATCACTCCTTATTGTCAGCCTGTCTGCCGGAAGAGAGACAGGGTGGTATCACACCATTGTCCGGGGTGTCTCCAGAGTCGCCTTCGCTGTTCATCGGGGCTCAGTTCAAAGCGGGACTCATCACTGACGACTATTCTACTCGAGTCAGTGACATTCCAGTGCGAATGAGCCCGACATCACTGCAAATGGGCTTGACGTTGTACAGAGGTCAAAGGTAGTCGGCGCAAGGGGCGCCGTGACCTCAGCCCCCTTTCTGTGAGCCGTCTATGAATGTCCTTGCGGTCACTGAAGCACTAGTTGCACGTACAATCGATGATAATGATGCATCTGGGGCTGTGAGTGCCGCTCTGACGATTGCTCGGTCTTCACGTTCTGTCGTTTCTCTAAGCCTACAGCTTCCCTCTTGACGTTATGTGCGGCCATGGTCCACCCATTCCTGCCAACATTGTCTAATAGTGGCATCGCTCCTGCTCAATTGTCGAGCTATTCGCCGATTAGACCAACCGGCTTTAAGCCGGTTCCTATCTCAAATTCTGACATCTGCGCATATCGTTTGCGCACCTGCAAGGCATAGTTACTGTCTACCAGAGTACACGGAATAAAATTCGTGAAGAATTATGACCTGGAATCGCAATTTCTCCTTTTAAATACCCTGCCAGTTGCGCAGATCAGATGCGCTGTAGCGACAACCGTTCATTCATTGGCAGCCAAAATGTAAAATTTTGCATTTTCCGTCGAAACCTGTATGCATATCAATTTGTGTCCAATTTGCTTTATATCTTCTCGTTGCGTCGTTGATGCTTCTTTTTCTTTTCTTTTTTTTTGTCTAAGAGTGTATATAGACCGAAATAAAAAATTATGAGTCTATTTAACCAGACGATGTTTTTATAATTATTTGTGCATACGCAGATTTCTTTTAAATAAGTATTACGTTTTCGAGAAAAAGATCGTTCGATATCGAAAATGTTGCTCCGTATTTAAAGGCAACGGGAGTAATTTTATGTGATTTCTGGGAATGACTTTTTTTTCTTCTTTTCTTATATTCTAGATATCCAGCAAAGCTTAAAAAAGATGATTCAGAGCTCAATTTTCTAGTTTTCAATTGGGAGTTGGAATACTTCGCAATGTATTTTTGCGAAAATTTTAACCAAAAGTGGCATATAACTTATTGGTGTCCGCAGAAAACATCGCGTCAAAATCAAACGCGGATGAAAACGTGGCGGAGAAAACAACGCAAGGCAAAAAAGTGGTGGTACAAAACATCGTGAGAGAAAGCAAAGAGAAAATATCGCAGTTCTAAAACATCGTGGCACAAAATAACGCCGTCGACATCTTCGTTTTCGTCCGCGATGTTTTCGGCTGTAACCAACTTATTTAGCTTCAAAAATAACCTGCGAGCGATGTTTTATATATTCCAAAAAGTCCATGAAAACCCAAAAAAGTATAATACATTGTTCATTCATCTAGTCTGGTTTTGGAAACAAAATTACTTTGTAATATAATTTTGCAAAAATTATATGCGAAATTAGCATATAATTTTATTTAAGTGTAAAATTAATCGGTTGTTGTCGTGATTAATCTTACTTGTCTGACCAAACCAAAACAAGTCCATGAATTTTATCGTGCAAGGAATTCAAGATTGCATTTGTCTTTGGCGTGAGCCTTGATCCTCATGCAAGTGACAGTACAACTTTGCCCTGTTCCGCCCTAAGTTTTAAGAACCGTACACTAAATGGCCAATCCGAGTGTTTTCTAGCCCTGTTCCGCTACCGAGAAACCACTCCAAAGAATTCTGCTCGCCATTTGTTTTAAGTGTCTCCGTATCGCATAGACACTATGCATTTACAATCATCCATGACACTGGAATTTGAATTAGGGACCTTCGCTGTGGCAGTCAGCTAAATATTATCCCATGTGGGAGGATCCAATGCTTTTAAAGCGAAGAAGAAAATAATGTGAAAAAATCCTGAATTCACAGATGTACACAATATATGTGGAATGTTTTGATATTTGCTGTATCTTAGATAATCCCATCACATCTTCAAAAATAATCGCGTAAATTCCCGCGTCTATAAACTGACTGTTTTAGTCATAATCAAAACATGTTATGAATCTTGTTTATTAAGCATTCCAGTTCCTTCCTGCATTAAAATAACCAAAATTTTTGAAGAGGCAAACATACACAGTCACCCTTCATCGCGATTACAGCGCACATTTACTCCCCAGAAGAAAATCCCTAATCACTAATTCAGCCGCTCCTCTAGTTATATGAAACTCTCCCGAACATCCCAAGAATTCCATTTATTTTGTTTCCTCTTCACCCCTTTTCGTCACCACCCGAAGCTTCTTTTCTGTCTCTGTAAACCACTGAAGCAACTAATCGCATTTCGGGCACCGCTGCTCTTTGTTTGCGTTCTTCTTCTTGGCTCATCTCCGTTGGCAACAGCCACTCTGTTTCCTTTTCTGCCCGTTGGTCCTTTGTTCCTTCTAATCCCTAAGAACTGGTTTGCGGTGGCCGAGACTTCCATCACGGATTATCGCAGAGCTAAGACTTTATTTTTGGATGAAGGACCAGTAGCTGGAAGGAACACTTCTCCATCCAATTAATCTTCACATTTCACAATACAAAGCAGCAGCCATATCAGTGTCGTTCCGGTCTGAATTTATTCAACGATGTAATTTCGTCCAGTATAGATATTGTATAGACAGACATTTTTCGTGGATTTATATGATGTATTTAATCGTGGAAAGGTAGTGCTAACTCTCTTTTTATCGTAACTGTAACTTTAACTGTTTATAGTGTTTATTTTGAGGCACTGGAAATGGCAGGAGGAGGGAGAATTAAATAATTTTTAAAATTAAGTAGTGTTTATTGTTCTTTATTTATACATATACACACGCATGTATTGTATGAAACATCGGCATTCTACAAAATACCTAAGTAAAATACCTGAGTGACCGTGTTCCATAATTGACAGAATGCAAATGACATTCGATGTTTAATGCTCGTTGAACGATACGTTAAAGTGGCGTCATCCACGTTTGCGTTCTCATAAAATCTTTGCATAAAACTCAACGCTTACTTTCATCTACAAATCATTCAACGACGATTTCATTTGCAACATCCCAATATATATATAACAAAATAACACAAAGCATTTATAATCTTCCTGGAAGTTTGAAAATATATTTATTATGTGTGTATAAAGACGGTAAATATATGTATACAAAAATCCCATGAGTTATGCAAAAATAATAAGCTCAGTAAACATTTACGTAACTCGAAGACTACCTAAATCGACTTTTCTTCCTTCTTCAGAGACTCGACAGCCCATGATGGGCCCTGACTTTCTTTAGAATTTCATTCCAGGCTGTCCTAGTCTTGGCCTTAGTCTGCCAGTTACAAAATCGAATTTGAGTTTTCTTAAATATATCTGAAAAGAATTATTCTAAAAAACTGAATGTTCTACTATTTCTAGGAAAATGAAAGAACGTTTTTTAAGAAGAACAATATTTTAAGAACCTCAAATTTATATACATATTATTTACGCAATATTATTTTATAAATGACACATCATAAAACAGTATTTACTCGGGTATAAGTAAAAAACAACATAACAGAAATTATAAAACCAGCTGAAATAACAATCTCAAATAACTAAGATGTATGACAGCCAAATTACCTCTGTAGTAAACAGAGGAGGTAGATGATTGTGTAGAGAAATGCTGTTTTCAGGAAATTTCTACCCCTCTAATTGAAGACTGATGGTAATCGGAATCCACCTGAGTTGTCATGCGTTTCGAATGTAAATAGATAACAAACATTAACAGTGATAGTGACTAAACTAACTACGCAGCTATTGTCTTAATGCTCGAAATGCAGGTACAGAAAAGAAGGAATTTTTTACGAAGTTTGCATTTCTAATTAGTAGTTTTCAGTTTGAATGTTTATTCTTTTGTGGACTTAACGTAATTGTGAATTAAAGTTAGTAGCGTATTGCATAAGTCGAGGAATTATTTCAATCCTTACTTTTAACTAGATTACAAAATTGTTGATCTTTTGTAAACTCTTTTTATCTATTTAAAATGTTACGTAACTTAATCCTTAAAACGTACGAAAATATCTACCCAAGCAAATTCTATCTTATTCTATCTTTGCGATAAAAGAATTCCATTTTTTTTTCTTTTTAATCTCTTTTTGTCTTCTGTTTCCTATTGCCGGAAAATGAGAGAGAAACGCCTTTCCGTAAAATAAGCATTTAGCAATTGTTAACGCACATCAATAAATCTTGCGAGATAATCTTCTTCATTTGCACCACTCGTAATCAACGAGCAATAAACAAAAAATTGATTCTTTCGCCATCATTCAATTTATTTAAGGAGTGTTTCGAAGGACTTAAAAAGTTCAAAAGTAAGATACATTTAAATATCTTGTATAGGCTTAGACAAATGTCCGAGAACATTTTTAAAAGTTCGCGAAAAATAAGCAACGATCGCTACAGAAAAATGTGGTTTCCGCATTAGCATTTCTGCATGTAGAATTAGTTTAGAAAAAAACAGTAGTTTGAATAAACGATACTTCACTGGAGGCCATTTCTTTGAAAGATACTTAACATGATCGCTATTCCTTCAGTTTGTTTATCACAAGAGCAAATATTTAAAAGTATGACATAATCCAATCTGGTGATAATACCTGTGATTATAGAGTACAGCGGATGCAGGCAGATGGATCTTGCTTCATGGCGGAAAGGATCCATAAAATCTAAAAGTGTGAAAGATAAACTAGCCAATAATGACAAAAGACCGATCAATGGGTCATATTCGGTTAAATAACTTATATATTATTGTTCTAACTCCGAAGTACTACAAACATGTTTGTGTCATTAAATTTTATAGTGATTCTCATTTCATTTTACTGCTCTTATTACTTCTTATACGAAGTAACTAGAGACATTAGGATATTTCGAAACAAGAGTCATCAGAAATGAGCAATGCCTCCCCAGTATTCGAACCACGGTCCCCTCGAATACGCGCCAAGCGTGCTCACCACTACACCACGAAGGCATGCTAAGAAGGCAGTAGAAATACCTTATATACTTCCCCTTTCAAACGGCGACTGGGGATTAGAGGCCCCAATCGCGAATTCCTGGTCATGGAGAATCATCATCCACCACCTTTTAGTTCAGGCACAATTGTAGAGACATTAGGTTATTTTGAAGTAGTAGAAATAAGAAATGAGCAACGCCCTCGCGGGATCTCGAACCACGGACCACTCGAATAGGCGCCGAGTGTGTTGACCATTACACCACGAAGGCATGCTAAGAAGGCGGAAGAAATACCTTATATCCCCCTTTTAAAGGGCGACTGGGGATTAAGGGACCCAATCGCCAAATTCTGATGGTGGAGAGTTATCATCCACCACCTACTTTAGTTTGGGCGCTACTGTAGAGACATTAGGATGTTTCGAAGCAGGAGTCTTAAAAAATTAGCAGTGCCCTCACTGGGATTCCAAAATATCCGTTTTAACCGCTTTCGAAACCATTTCGCGTGACATCTGTATATACGGAAAGAATAAAAGTTTTTTTTTTTTTCCAGCGAAAAAAGAATGTAAAATGTATTTAAAATCAATTCAGTAGAGATGTTTTCTTGATGTCTGTACGTAAAGGTGGTTGGATTATGTTTTTTTATGTTCCGGTTGAGGCTTTTATGTCTCTAGTTAATATGCATGCAATAGTTGTAGAATTATCGAGAATTTAAAAGTTTAAGTGACGAGTTAATCCTAAGGAATTGTTTACATTTGAAACTCAAAAGGCTAGTGAATTAAGTTAGTGTCTGTACATTCAGGGTCTTTTTGCCGAGTGGGTCCAAAAGTAATTTTCAGTTTTTTGCACCGAAAAATCTGCCTTCTCTCCCGCTGGCCAAATTGCTTGTTTTTGAGTAGAAATTCTCATCTTAATTGTAAAAATAGTTCTTAACGGTTTTCAACTGTATTTGGTGTTTTAGCTTTTTTCAATTTTTACTGAAAATATTTTGAGTTTTTTTGCCTTGCTGAACTGAATTAATTGACTGAATTAATTGTACGAGAAATATATCTTTAATGAAAGTGAAGAAATAATTTTAAATGAAGTGCGGCAAAAAATGTATATAATTTAATAAGCTATACAAGGTAGTCAGTCATGTGGTGTCCACATTTTTATACTTGCCATAATATTCGTTGCTCAAAGCAGGACGATTGATAAAATAGTCGCAACAGAGAATAAAACATACTAGGATAAGTACCTATGATTGAAAAATTTAAATGAATAATTTGTTAACAAAGAACAACAGTGAGTTTAAGTACCTATGATTGAAAAATCTAAATGAATAATTTGTTAACAAAGAACAACAGTGAGTTAAAAGAAATTTTTAATAATTCAGCTGAACATGTCTTATAGTACTTATAACTAGTGTGAATAAACGTTCTTTAAAAATTCTATATTATTTCTAATGACATCGAAAATTCAACAATCCTTTGGAC
Source organism: Stegodyphus mimosarum (assembly GCA_000611955.2). NCBI lineage: Eukaryota > Metazoa > Arthropoda > Arachnida > Araneae > Eresidae > Stegodyphus > Stegodyphus mimosarum. The sequence continues at coordinate 47,768 of KK116544.1, read as the reverse complement.
TGCTTACTGACTAGAACTCTGCGATAAGTCGCTTATTATTTCTTCAATATTCTAGCCCTCAAGAACTTCCAAATTAACTAGGAAATTACAATTTATAAAACCTAGTCTGTTTTCAAAATTTTTTTCGTAATTTTAAATGCAGTACTTAAAGTTATTTTTAATGTATTATATGAATTGCGATTCTATGAAATTTATGAATGTGAATTAATTGGAAGAGCTATTATTAGAATTCTAAATAAAATGTTGTTGGTAACTGAATTACTTTACTCGACCAACAGAGTCAAAATGTGTTCAGCATACTAAAAAATTGAAGACTGGAACATAGAATAAAAATAAAAATTACTAAACAGGAAAAGAAATTCTAAGGATGTAAAACTCTTCTTGTCCACACTTGTAAGAAAGAAAACAAACAAAAAACGGGGGTAAGATCATAATTATTTCTGAGCCTTACCATCAATTTAACCGTTTCGGCTGGTTCATTTTTAAAAATATCTGTCCGCCTTTGGCAACGGCTTCTAAACGCGACTAATGGTTATGAATAGTGATCCGTTGTCATGGTAACGCGCCAAACAGTGCCGGAAATAGACGTTACTTCAACTTCCAACTCAAGAGTCATCGAATGGTGAATGAATGAAAAGAAGTTCTTTGGTGTTTATTATTGAGGGAATTTGTATCGAACCGAAAAGAGAGTTCGTGCGTTATTTGCCTAAAATTTTGCTTTACTTTGTTGTTGTGGAAAGTTTTATCACGAATCGTTTGCGAATGGAAATATATGCGATGTTTTGAATGGAACTGCGTTCTTTCCTTTGCTGAGTAAATCTTATTAGAAATTTAGTTTTTACGTTTTGGTTAAAACTTGTTGCAGTTATAAGCGCATCTGTATCAAAATAACTAAATCGCTATTTCATACTTAGTAAGTAAGATCGCAATTAGATAAGAAAATATTTTCAATCCACTTCAGATTTTTCCTTCATCTTCTCAAAATACATTGATTGTTAGCTTGGCATTATATCGTTTTAAAACAGTGTACACTTTTTAATAATAGAATAGTTCACATTCATTTTCGGACACTTGTGTTTTGCAGTTTTAATCGCAATTATTACTTATTAAATATCAGCAAAATTATTTTATTTTTTCACATATACTGTTTATAATCTGCTTTAAAATGTACTTATTATAGAAAAATTAATTCAAAATGTTTTTGGTTTAAAAAAATATTCAAAATGTTCTCAAAAAATGAAGTTGCAGAATATTTGAACACCTTGAATACAGTTAATATTTATTAAACTCTTGAAAATAACGGGACATTCAATATTTTGTTGGATATCTTTGGGCTAAGATTACACTTTTAAAATGCTTTAACATGTATTCAACTAATATTTTCGTGCAAAAATGTTCCATTTTCTCCATTGAGAATTCTTGCATAAGAATTGAATTTAGAATTTGCGTCGTAAGAATTGCTTTTAGGAGAACTTTAAACGAAGTATCATATTTCCTTATTCTTTTTTTTAAAACTCTGTCTAGATGATTTAGGTTAAAATAACACGTCGAATAATGATTATTGAAGAATTTGCATTTTGACAAGTGAGGCAGGTAGACAATTCTGCGTATAGAACATTATTCTAATATGATAAATCCTTGTTTACCGTGGATTTTGCGAACGCCAAGTTATTTTCCTTGCCTTCGTGGCGATAAATTTCCTACTTTCTGACCGGCCATGATATCCATGAACCCTTAATGACTCTTCTTTTGAGGGTTAGCTTTTATGTAAACCATTCTTTTAAATCCTTTACAAGTTTTACAGCTCTAATTTTTGGGTTTTGTTTGATTTATCATAAGATAAATCTCCTATTCTTTGACGTTAGCTTATAACATTATCCAGACTTCAAAGCACTTGCAACACTTCCATGTAATTTACAGTGCTTTATAGCATCAAAGCTAATTGCAAATTTTACATCAAGAAGTATTTTGGGATATTCGAAGATTTTTATCATGTTTAAAATGATGAATTATAAAACAGCTAACAGAATTCCTCATTACTCTATAGCATCTTGCCATGGTCACTTCAGCCATCACTTCAGATATAGAATTGTCAATTTATTTTCTGAACAAGTTATAACGTTCCTCAGTATTTTGTCTATGTCAAATGTAGAGGAACTTACTCAGTGAACGCTGAGATGAACGCTTATCTCTGAGATAGAGTATTTGACGACAGAGTCTCGAAAAGGGTTAAAATACCCTTTTATTCACTCAAAAAATAATAACAGATGGCCCCCTTCTCAAGCTTACAAGAAGGCCTCTACTCGGGCTTTTAAGTCAGTATGAGAAAATAAGAAACTAATCTAATACTAAGCTAAGTAGATTTCGCCGAAGCTAGACACAAATACTTAATGTAGTTGGCCCTTAATTTAACCTAGCCGGCGATTATCAACAGGCATTTACAATACAATCGAGCGCAGTAGATTTAAGAACGAAGTAGTCAGACGGCAAACACGCGCCGCTAAAGACTCCTAGGCTCTCTCTCTCGAAGTAAGTTGAATCTTCCTTAAATACTCTGTAAGGTTTATTCTAAATTTATTAACAGTTATTTTAAGTTATGCCTCTTTCCTGTTCATTCTAATTTCAGCTTACAATTTCCTACCAGAAAGTAATTTCAGAAACGCAGTGAATGCAAATGAGTAAGAGTACTATTTAAGTCGATGTTTCGCCGACTTCGAGAGAGAGAGTCTGATTTTCCTGACTAGCGCGCGTTTGCCATTTGGCTACATTCTCTCTTAGCTACTACGCTCGGCTATACTTAAGACCTTGCTTGGCTTCGCCGATTTAATTAATATTGAGGATCCAACTACTTAGAATTCTGATAGCTTTGGTTATATCTTTCAGACAGTTTTAGTTAAGCTTAGTTTAGTTTAATATCAACATTATTTAAGTTCTAGCCTAAGTGGAGGCTTTGTGTACGTCCGAGTTAGGAACTGGTTGTAAATATTCTGAGAAATAAAGGGTAGTTAACCCTTTTTAAGTCTTGCATGTTTATTCACACACTTAAGCGATTATTCGCTTGTTATTGTTTGTGGAGTTCTGAGATTGAACACTGGAATTAAATAAGTGAAACCCCACAACTCTTTTTAAGTCATTTGCACAAAACATGATACTAAAAACTTATTCTGGTAAGGAATAGTAGATGGGAAACGAGAATAGACAGTAAAGCATCTTTAAACTTAAGATAACTGATAGAAACTTAAAGTAACCTTAACAAAGTAATCATTTCCAAATGCAGACTGTAATTTTTGTGATGTATTCGCATTTAAAGTAGAAAATGATAAGAAGAAATATTTTGTGCCGAAACATATTAACGAAACTTTCGAGTGTTCGTATTATTATGCGAGTTACTGGTTAATACTTTTTGAACAAATTATTTTATTACAAGAAATAGTTAAACGATGTTTGTTTTGTAAAAAAAGGCTTAGAATGGAGAAAAATATGTAGTCTGTGTTTCAAGATTTAGAGCAAGATATAAGGAAATAAATTTCGAAAAAAAATAGGTCCATCAGCGGCACTGGTCCGAAAGAGATTTTGAAACATTTTGGATGTTTTTATAGCAAAAATTCATAACAAAAATTAAATTTACAGCATGTCGTTTGTTCAGTTACAGTAATCGTCATTTCGGGAAACCGCCAAAGCAAAAATTCTTAATTCATTAGAAATAAATTTATTCGTAAACCATAAAAGGAATTGATTTACAGATTATTAGCAGATCAAGTCACGCAAGTCACATTTTCTGAAAAGTTCTAGAAGCTTGTAGATTTATAAGGTTTTTTTAATACATGAAAAATGTGCAATGTCCTCTCCGGGACTCCAACTCTGGACCTCTCCAATACGCTTGATTATGCTTCTAATTTCAGCACGAAGACACGCGATAAGGAGAGAGAAAATATCTTATAACCTATTTTTGCACGAGTGCACATTTTCCTTACCTGAGTGCAGTGGTCGCCCTAGTGAGAAACCACTGAAGTAAACATTTTGTATTCATTAGAAACGAATTAGTTTGCAAAAGATAAGAAAAATGAAATACAGGTTGTTGTCAGATTGCCACGAAAGTTGTAATAACTTCTGAAACGTTTTACAAGCTATTCTTACATCCGTTCACTTGTCTTTTGTCCAATTATAATCACCGACGTTTTAGGAAGATGCCAAAGCAAAAATTCTTCATTTATTAGAAGCAAATTTATTTACAAATAATGAACGGAAATGAAATACACATTATTTTTAGATATCCAGGAAATTCGTAATAAATCTCAGAAAAGTTCTACAATCTATTCTTACATGTGCTCACATGTCCTTTGTCCAATTACAGTCATCGGCGTTTTAAGAAAATGCCAAAGCAAAAGTTCTTCATTCATTAGAAGCGAATTTTTTTCCAAACGAAAGGAACTGAAATACGGATTCTTTTCAGATATCCATGAAACTCGTAACAACTTAGGAAATCTTCTAAAAGCTGTTCCTGCTTGTGTACGTACTATAAATAAATCATTCCCGATACTTTTTGATCAAAATAGAATTATTTTTTGGTTAATGGTATCACAGCAGACAAATGTATGGTCACACTTTTGGGAGGAAAAGTACATCACAATCTTGTATCCTCCCCTTCACCAGATAAAGAATTCCCTTCATCTAATACGGTCGACAGAATCTATCAGCCAAAATGAGACTTCTACCTCCGGTAATCCGGCTAATAATTCTGTGTCCTGAGGCCAAGAAAGAAAGCACTGACTGTGCTGTCTACGTATTCTTTTGACTGGCACTTAATATGCTCCGTCAAGAAGCTCTGGTAGACAATAAAGTGATTTCTACTGCAACTTGGAAGAGCTCATTCCTTAACAGGCAATTCCTTTTGATTATGGACTGCTGATCGGAATTACTCTAATGAGAATTCTTGCTTTGGTTATACAACTCCTTGTCTGGCTTCTTCACATCTCCCTTCTGAATCCTGTGTCACTAAGCTTTAATGTTAGAACTGTCTATTAGCTCATTCTTTTCTTTTTTGCTTAATGATGCGTTATGGTACCGCGACATGGTAAATTGTCATTTCTTAAAATTTTTCCGTTAGATGCAGAATAAGATCTTTAATTTATCATTTCCATTCCTGGAAAATTTGTTTTTCCCAAATGTGTTGCCATTAGGCCTTTAATTAATCTGCTCGGTGGTTCAAAAATTCATGCGATCTAAAAGTAATGTATCTACAGCTTAATTATTGGGTTGGCAACTAAGTAATTGCGGATTTCACTCATAGGTGGCTTCAGTTGAATTATTAGGTTTGCAGACGTAGTACAAATGTAAAACACATTTAGTTATTTGATAGTTGGCAATTCAGCTGTGAGTCAATAAAAAAAGTTTTTTGATCGGTTGCGTAGTTTTCGTATGGCGTTCGTTGAAAAATGGAAAATCAAAAGGAACATTTTCGTCATATTTTGCTATTTTATTTCCGCAAAGGGAAAAACGCATCGCAAGCTCATAAAAAGTTATGTGCTGTTTATGGTGACGAAGCCTTAAAAGAACGGCAGTGTCAAAATTGGTTTGCCAAATTTCTTTTTGTGGTTTTTCACTCAAAGATGAAAAACGCTCTGGTCGTCCAGTTGAAGTTGATGACGACCTAATCAAAGCAATAATCGATTCGGATCGTCACAGTACAACACGTGAGATTGTAGAGAAGCTTCATGTATCACACACATGCATTGAAAATCACTTAAGACAACTTGGCTATGTTCAAAAACTCGATACATAGGTTCTTCACGATCTGAAAGAAACGCATTTAACGCAACGCATTAACAGCTGCGATTTGCTAAAGAAACGTAATGAAAATGATCCATTTTTAAAACGACTGATAACTGGCGATGAAAAATGGGTTGTCTACAACAATATCAAGCGGAAAAGACCGTGAAGCAGGCCAGGTGAACCAACTCAAACAACATCAAAAGCTGATATTCATCAAAAGAAGGTTTTGTTATCAGTTTGGTGGGATTACAAAGGAATTGTCTACTTTGAACTTTTACCACCCAACCGAACGATCAATTCTGATGTCCACATTGAACAACTAACGAAATTAAACGATGCAGTTGAAGAATTGACAAATCGAAAATGTGTTGTATTTCATCATGACAATGCAAGGCCACACACATCTTCGGTCACTCGGCAAAAATTATTAAAGCTTGGTTGAGATGTTTTGCCACATCCACCATATAGTCCTGGCCTTGCACCATCTGATTACTTTTTGTTTCGATCTTTAGAAAACTCCTTGAATGGTAAAAATGTCATTAATGATGATGATGTCAAATCGTACCTGATTAAGTTTTTTGCTAATAAAAACCAGAAGTTTTATGAACGTGGGATTATGATGCTGCCTGAAAGATGGCAAAAGGTCATTGATCAAAATGGGCAATACATTACAGAATAAAGTTATTTAGCTCCATGAAAAAATTGTCTTTGATTTTCTAAAAAAAACCGCAATTACTTAGTTGCCAACCCAATATTTATATCTTGATTCTCTTTTTGGTATTATATTAGATTTATGTAGGCCTAACAAAAAGGCGTTATAATTTTGCTAATAGAATTTCGGTGATTTAAACTTTAGTAGATATAATTTTGAATGCACAACTGATAATTTTGTATAAACATTTTAACCTTTAATATAATTATTAACAGGTCTTTCAAAGAGTTTCGAATCCTAGCAAGCAGGCTGGGTGCATGGACGTTTTTCTGGTTTTTCTCACGTGTAACGTCTATACGAGCCAGTTTCCCTTCGAAAGTTCTCCACGAAGGCATCACTTCCCTTAGGCAAGTAGCCTATAAATGCTTTCCCGTAATTAATAAACCAAACCAAAGCAGAAGTTTCTAATTCTTACATTGCGCACTTTGGTTACAGAATTCGTGCTATGCTTAGGAATGAGTTCGATGTGTTTCTTTCTTTTCACATATTATCTTTTACTAATGCGTAAATATTCCTTGAAACAGGTGTCTAGTGCTTTTTACATTTCTGCAGCGATTGACTTGCTCAATGAAAAGATATATTATAGTTTTATAGCTTCCGAGTTAGGCTTATATTTATGGTTCGGTCCCTACGTTCTGCCTGCTAACCAAACGATCCATGGTTGCTAGCCAATAGAGAACTTTGGCACTTCCCATTCTTATTAATAGAGGATGGTACTACTTTAACCTCTTATCAGAAACTTACTAAGCAAGACGTTACGCTTATTCGAGTACAGACAAGGGTGACATAATGAAATGATGGGATGTCTTCGTGGAAACTATTCGAAAAACTTTACCTTCGATGGAAACTATCTTATATTTACGACGCGCATGAAAATAAACTAAGAAACACCTGTGAAATTCGTTCGTTCTCTAAGTTTGAAACATGGTTTAAAACGGTTAGTGTTCAATAGCCTTGTAAGAGTATTTTAGTTAACATACACCTTTATGTTAATTCTTTCCTATAACTTCTACTTCTTCTGGCAGCCTTCACCAGAATGATTCTTAAATTTAGGAAGCTACCTTTCGCAACGCATCAAAAAGCAATTTTGTTTAACAACCCATCCGGTTTTGGCGAATTTTTTCTACGTTTTTGGCGATTAAAGTGTATCAATCTTAGATAGATTCGAGTACAAATGGGTGGGATACATCACTGGTCACACAGGTATAGTCCCACAGTATTAGCTCTATGGAGTTTTGATGGAGAACACTCCAGGGGACTGTCTGAAGGTTTCTCTCTCCTCTTCCCCTTGACCAAACCACTTTAAAAAACTTTCGGCTTGAAAGTACTTTAAGTGTATCCATGCCGCACAGACACTGTAGACTTACAAACATCCATAAATATTCATGTCAGGGAGGTCTGAAATTCAAATCCCGGCGAGTGTACAGCTGATTTTTCATTGGTCTTCCTTGGTATACATTCACACTACAAATAGCGCACGAAGTAAGATGTAGTGAACAATAATTCGTAAACCACTTGTGCTTGGCAATTGGCTTCCTTCCCTTTCAGTCGCCCTTTAAGTATGAAAAGAATCTAATTTTCTCTTTCCTTACTGCGTGTGTTCAGGCAGTAATGGGAAACACATTCCACCGGCAATCAGGAGGTTCAAAGTTTTAAATCCGATGACAGTATCGCTTATTTGTTGCATTTTGTACCCAAATTAAAAAATAAATAAAGAAAGAAAAAAATTAAAAATCTGAAAGCATTCAGATTTTAACAACGTCCGAGATGATTTGTGGAAGTATTTTACGTTCTCTCTGAGCTCGCACTTTACTAATCTGTTGCTGTTGGACTCATTTATGCAAAGACGACCTTATTTGATATTTCTAACTTTATTATTAAACACTTTTTTTCTTTGTACTTACACCCCATAAAATCCAAGAGTAAAATCACAAATTTTAAAAGCGATATTTTCTTTTAATTCTCGATACAGTGCCATTTAGCCTTTAAATGGTCTGTTTTTCCTAATCGTTTCTAAGTTCATGATATCAGTATTCAGTTTCTTAACAAGATGATCTACATAATTTTTTTGTCTTTTAACGTTGTTGTAAAATATGTCTTACTTCGCACGTACGCCACATAAAATCCAACAGCAATATAAAAAAGTTTTTAAGCAGTATATGTTTAGAATTCCCGATACAGTGTTAAGTTTTACCGTTAAATATTTTTCAATCTTTTCTCAGTTTATCATATCAATTTTTACTTTTCTTAGAAAGATGACTTATGCAGCTTTTTTTAAATTGTTTTCATTAAACATCACTTTTTTGTAGCAAAATCACAAAATACTTAGGTACAACATATCTTTAGAATTCTCGAGAGTGTTAAGTTCATATTTTTTATAGTTGCGATATTATTTTCTTAAAAATAATATATAGCGATATTATTTTTAAGAATATTTCAAACAAAAGGGTGGCAACACCCTTTTATTTGAAAAATGATGTGATCACAAAAGTGCGAATCGAGACTAATACCACCTTTGGAGCCAAAAAACAGAAAATGAGTCTATACATGCATCTTCTTATACTTGCAGTTGTAATGTCAATTAATTTAGAATCAAAAGATCGATAATGTAATATACGATCAGCTAAATAAATTTCAATAAGTGATCACAAATTCGATTTTACAAAAATACACGGTAAAATTATTACATAAAATACACTAAAGAAATTAACAAATACAAATAATAATAATATGCATCAATATTAAACTACAAACACAAATATTTACAAAAATTTACACCTGTATGTTGATTCTGTTCAATACTTGCTTGGAAGCTTGGTGATATGACAGAGTGGTATTTTTAGGTAATACGTTATGAAAACACTTGCTATTGTAAGCATAGCACGAACATTAAAGTAGAAGTTAATCTCATCCACAACGAAATCGTCCTTATCTTAATTTCATTCGAAAGTTGTGGTTTCCGCCATATACTCTTCTACTACATAAAATAATGGTTATGTTCGTTAACCGTAACTGATTACTGTCACATTCCCCGCTGTATTTTCACAGCTCCAGACGAGACATCACAGCCAACGACTCTGCTAATTCCAGATTGTATCAGTCATCATATTTCTAATCTTTAAAATTTTCCTTCCTAACGACTTTCTAAATTTTAGACTGCAACCAGACAACTTCCTAGTTCTCGAAATTTCGGAAACTTTCCTTCTAATTTCGATGAAGGTGTATCTTTCATCAAATTAAATATTCATCAGGTAAAAAAAAAGAAGAGGGGGGAAAAAAGGAAGGAGAAAGATAAACTGTTTGATCGCGCTCTCGTGGCAAACGCTGCGCAATTAGCCGACGACAATTTAGATCTCGGGTCTAGATAAATTACTCAACGAAAATTCGGGAATAATTATCCCTGTAGGGACCGCAGTGCAGCGAAAAAGGTAGGGAATAGGGAAAACTGTTCCATTTGAACCTCGCGTTTTCGCTATAAACTTGCGAAATAGCATTTTACTTGAATCCTTCGGGATCTTAACGTCTGCATCTCAGGTAATTGAATCCGTATTACTGGTGAGCACACTTTTCAGAATCCGAAAATGTCATAGTTGATGATGTGTTTCTGTATTCTTGAACCTTTTCTAAACAGTTCAAGGAAATAAAATTAAGTTCTAATTGCATTTTTAATCTAGTTATAATAAACTCAGATTCTTTCAAACAGGTTACAGAAATAAATTGGATGCCTTTTTAACAATGTCCCATCGCGAATGTGCTGACGGCTTTATGCAAGTCAGTCACTCTTGGAATATACAGAAAGTGTGCCTGTGAATTAAAGTGCTCGCCCACCAGCGGCCGAGCGGTAAAAGCCGCTGAACACTGGTAGTTTGGTCCGGGGTTCGAGTGCCGCCGAACGGGCTGGCTGCATGGGCGTTTTCGTTATTTTCCCCATGTGTAACGTGGATACGAGCCAGTTTCCCTTAAAAAGGCCTCCACGGGGCATCCCTCCCTTTCGGTGTAGTGCCTTATGGCGGAGCACGTAATATAAGAAGAAGAATTAAAGTGCTCGAAATCTTACGAAGATCACATTTTAACCTGTAAAAAGCAACTTTTTAAAGGTGCCGCCACTTTTATAACGAAGGCAGTGCTATTCAAATTGGGTACAGTAGAAATGTTAGTTCGCATAAGGGTGGGGACAACGTTATGAAAGTTTTCTGTATACTTACTATAACTGTCCCCGTTACTTAAATGGCGACTATATATAAATTGTTAACATTTGGCATGATAAACTCAAAATTGGTAATTTTTTTTTTCAAAAAACACACGCTATACTATAGAAGTACAACAATACCACATGCCTTCCCAGAGCTCTTCATGTAACGAATTTGATTAGGTTTGCCAACAGTTTTACCACACTTTGTGACATACTTGGCAATTTTTTGATAATCTTGGCGCCATTTAAGTAAGTTCGGAGACCATTATAATAAGAAAGTATAAATGTCTGCCCTCTAAAATAGTTGTCAACGTGCATAAAGCAATTTTATGACTGGGCACCGTCATGAAACGGTGCCACTTAAATGCAGGGTGTTTATAAAATTTCGGACCCATTTTGATGTTAAATAACTCATAAAATAATAAAGATAACATAAATGGTTAGATAGATTCAAAAAGTTTCATGACCCTTGCCAATCAACTTCCACGTGTGCCCCCTTCGTCGCACGGAGAATATCAAGTCGATATTCAATTTCACGCTAGGTACAGACAAGCATGTTGGTATCCACAGAGACTATTGCGGTTGTAATTCTGGCTTTTAGGTCATCAATGTTCGACACTCTCCTCCTGTAAACGTTGTCCTTTACAAATCCCCAAAGAAAAAAGTCCAGCGGCGTTATATCAGGTGATCTGGGTGGCCAAGGAATTGGACCTCCTCGCCCAATCCATCTTCCTGTGAAATGGTCATTCAAAGAACTACGAACAATGGTACCCCAATGAAGTGGTTCTCCATCTTGTTACAAAAAGACATGTGGCTGAAGCTCTTCTAGCTGTGAAAATACGAAATTTTCCAACATGTCTAAGTATACGACTGATGACACCGTCTTTTCTGTAAAAAAGAAAGGCCCAATGACTCGGTTCGTGCATTAGTCCACACCACACATTAACCTTTGGGGAATCCCTTTGTGCCTCACGGCATTCATGGGGGTTTTCAGATCCCCATATGCGCACATTATGGCGATTAACAATGCCAGAAAGATGAAAGGATGCTTCGTCGGAGAACATTATGCGCTTCAGAAATTCAGCATGATCTTCTATCCTCCTTAGCATACCTGTTGCAAAAGCCATCCTCCTAAGCCTATAGTAATAGGCAATAGTTGCCAAAAACAAAAGAAAGAAAATGCAATTAATAAGCAGACGATATTTAGAAAAGTACAGATATTTAGACTGGAAAATGAAATTATCTGAAATTAACCACACGCGCAGACGATATTTACAAAAGTAAAGATATTCAAACCTGAAAAAAAAATGTTATTCCATCAATAAATGCCATAAGTTTGTTTATATCTTCATTATTTTATGAGTTATTAAACATCAAAATGGGTCCGGGACTTTATGAACACCCTGTATTATGTATAATATCACATGACCTCAAGGTCATAATCTAATTTCTTAAACTAGGACTCTGAGCCTACAAGCCAACGGTCAGCAGGTATACAGTGGAACAGTTTCATAAAGGTGGTTCGTAGACCAATAGTCCTTGTTATAACTACGATACCGTTTTGTTTCGTTTCGGCACTAAATATTAACCCAGAGTTTATTGATCTCCACATCCCATGTTGACACACACATATACAAAGATTGTTTGCGAATTTTTAAAATATATAGATAAAGAAGGGGAAAAGAGCAAATGCTTTGGAATACAAATTTCTGGAAACGGAATAATTTTGAAATGAGTAATGAATTTTTCTAATTTGCTAATTTGAAATTTATTCTTATTTCAAATAGTCGCATATAAACAAGCCGTGGACTGAAGGATATATTTTTGCATTTTCCGAAGAGAAATATTTCTGTTCCATAATTCAAAAACATTATTAAATGCGTGACCTTCAAATTTCTAAATGCAAAATAAGCAACATTATTAATCAAAAAGGAAAAAACCATCAATCACTGCTTCTGCATGGAAAGAAGACTCCAAACGAATACACACAAAGGTATATATGCAGTTTTATATCTCTCGTTCTACTGGGCCAATTATTGACGAAATTCAAATTGAATTTTTCGTGACTGGAAAGCTCGACTTAGGATGTATATTAGATTTATATGTAGCATCATTCTAACATAAGTATTCTGACACAAAAACGGAATTTTTCTGAAATGGCATGTCAATTTTTTTCCATATTTCGATTCTACGACTCAAATTATCCCTAAATCTTAAATTTTGTAAACTTTTGTGCGAAATTTACGAAGAAATTCAAAAATTATTCTTAGCGTATTTTTTCAGTTTTCGCCAAGAGTAATTTAGTTGGCGAACTTCTTAATTTATAGCAACCTATTTTGCTTTTCCTTTTTTCATTGCAGGTGAGCGAAAAAAAAGTTATCATTCATACTTTCAAATAATTTTATCAAAGTCCGTAAACCACATTTGTGTTACTATCGCTTTTAAGAAATATACCAAATTTCAAAACGCGCAAATATATAAATTCACGTATATCTTACGAAATTTTGAATAAAAGAACTCTAATTTTTTGCAGGTATGCTTAGAAATATATCTACTTTAAGATGATGGTAAAAATTTTATAGATTATGATTGAAAAATTTTTTAATTTATAAAAATTATTTTAAAATATAAATTTTAAAAAATCATAAAAACTGGGTGAATTTTATTTGGAATGAACCTAAATTTCAAAAAGTGAAAGAAGGAATCAAGTAAGTTTAGTAAAATAAAAGAGAGATTAATAAATATATGTCAAGGTCAATTTAGATTGAGGAGCTAAAATTTTGAGAGCTAATTATTTAAAAACTACTCGTGCTACTTTTACAAAATTTGGTAGTTTGGCATAGTTGTAGAATCGAAATATGGAAAAACATTGGCATGTCATTTCAGAAAACATCCGATTTTGTCTCAAAATACCTATTTAAAACATTGCTATATATAAATATAATACATTTCCTAAGTCGGGCTCTCGAGACACAATTTGAATTTTGTCTACCGGCCCAGTAGAACGGAGGATATACAACTGCCCCATTTTTTTCCCCACAGTGTACAATATTTCTAATGTTCCTAAAGTTAAAATGTTGATAACAACAGAAAATCCGCTGACACAGGAATCAGTTGCAAGTCTTAATGCATCTTTAGCAATTATAAATAGAGCAATCCATGTGGAAATTAAAAAATTGTTCGAATTTTGGTTTTGTTTCTAGAACCTCTAGAGGTGTTGTATAGAAATCCCAATTCCACAGCACGCGATTCGGCGATCACTGGTTTATATAATATAATATAATATAATATAATATATAATATTATATAACTTAAATAATAATATTAAATATCTTAAATATAATAATATTATATATCTTAAAATTTATATCAGAATGAGGAAAAACATCTTGTTGATACAATGTGTTTTAAAATTACATAAATAACTAATGCTACAGTCTCATTACTTCATATTTAATTTTTCGGCTCATTAGATAATGGGAAAAAGTTTCCATGAAATTTTTGTTTTCCATAACTCCCAAAATTTCATAAAAATTTTCTTTCGGCGGCTAATTGATCGCTTTCGCTTTTAACTATCGAAAAATGTGCACTGTTTGCTTTAACAAGCTCTTCTAGCTGACGTACATACTTTTAACCGCTACTCTTCGTTGTGTTCATTAAATTTGCATATGTTCGGAGCGAATATTGCCGGTAAAAGAAAGGCGACGTACAGAATGACAAAGCAAAACTCTGAGCTGTTAGTTCAACTATAATATTATATGATAAACATACTTGATACTACTTTTATTTATTTACGTTATAAGTTCTTTGAAATTAAAATTTCAGAAGATGGATATGGAGTCATTAACAATTTTGTAATGTAAAGAAATTTGTACAATACTGTTACGAATGTTGTACTTAGATAGGTAATTGCTGTGGAATTATAAGTAAAATTGTTGCATTTTTCTGTGTCATGTAGCGCGAGACAAATTTTAAGAGAAAGTTATGCCGGAAAGGGGTGCTATGCTAAAGAGGAAAGTGCATTTAATATTGAATAAATGGGTATCTCGGTAATTAATCTCAGAATCGGCCAAAAGTCGCCAAATTTGGCAACTATTTGGCGACATTTGGGTCCGACTCTAGTACCACCGCAATACGTGTAACTGAATAAAGTAATTGACCACTATGTTATCTATAACCATAATTCCACCCTCGTACGGCTTTTCAGTAATTCTGAGAAGCAGAAGGTACTAAATATATCTCGGTGATCGGTTGAAAACTATTTAAAGCCGAAGAGAGAGCATGCATCTGCTGTCAGTTGTTTTAGTCAGTCAGTCAGTTATTGTTGTTGGTATTGTTGCCAGTTCAGCGTAGCTTTCGCTTTAGATGCGTTTTGCATTGCGTTGTGTTTAATATTCTTAGTAGTTTGAAGTATAACTACTGATTATACTGTGTGGTGCTGTGAACTCTTGTATGAGTATTTCTGGGGAAAATTCCAGAGTTATGAAATATTTTTTTGATAAAAATAAATTATTATTAATCTATTATCGAATTTGTGCATTCAGTCTCTTACGAATCCGTACGCACGCAACTATACCTTCTAGAAATCTACAGCGTTTTTAGCACAAAAGTGTCTAATAGTCTCGAAAATAGCTTTTTTACCAAATCACTTTCCAAATCGTTCCCAGCAAATTTATCATCATGTATTAATTTTAAAAAATGAATAATAAGGAATCTATCTACATGTATGTATATTTCTTGCATTGTAGGAAAAAACGACGGCACCTAGAACGACTGAATTTCTAATACACGTAGTCCGTCACTCGCATATGGCACCTCTAAGCCCGAATGTTGAATTCTGAATTTATTTTTCATTTATTTCATATTTTGTAAAAATTTAACGAACTTTTGTTCAGCAAACTTAACGATTTGAAAGAGAGAAAGGGCAACGCAGTTGGATATAAAACACTTTTATCTCAAGCGCGCCAGACTGTAAACATTCAGCAAAATGTAAGATATTTGTCTTTCAATTTTAGTCAACAAATTCAGCTATTGGGAAGCGCTGTTTTGCCACTCACTCAAATAGAATCTTCACTTACCAGCGTGTTTTCATTCAGTAGAGCATCAGATAATTCACTTTCAAGTTCAAGATTTGTGTTACTGAGTAGCAATCGAAGTGATTAACTGAGAAAAGACTGAAAGGATGGAAAATTGTATGCCAACGCTTAACACTGTAACTTTAATTCTAAACATATGCTGTATGTTGCTTTTCAGTTTTTTTAAATTTTTCTCTTGAACAGAGTACTGCCTTGCGGAGAAAATGATGCATAATAATAATGCTAAAAGTAAATGATTTAGTAGGAGTGAGTGCAACAGGGCAGGGAAACACAACATAAACAACCGTACCACCATTTAGGGATATCGGCTGATTGTCCATGACGTGGGGCTACCAAGAGGGACCGACCCCAAGGTGCCATTTATTTCAAAAATTCAACTTTTACAATTTACAAGTTTTACATAAACAGTTGCTTTTACATAAACAATTTGGAAGCGAATTAAGTGATTTTTCAATTAAATGATAAAAATTAAATGATTAAATTAAATAAATTAAATTAAATTTCAATTAAATGATAATAAAAAACCTCAATAAATCCTTTTTTACGAACCTTACCCTCTAACCGGTAGGGCCGTATATATACGGGCTAGAATACCTTTTGTGATATACGTAAGAACGTATATGTACGTGCATATTAAAATATGTCAAAGAAATCAAGGATATGTTTTACAAGTGCACAAATCCAAGTATAAAATACCAGGAGAATTTTTCATTAAAATCAAGAAAATAATTTGTTTTTCATAGTAGATTTTGAAAATTTATGCTTTCTTAGCGAAAACGTTGGACGGTCAGGAACCATTTCAGACTTTTTTTTAAAATTTATTTTCAAGTTTTATTCCATTTGCTAAATTTTCTCTGAAACTTAGAAAGTTTTCATAATTTTCTTATTTTTATTTTAAATTCAGATTAATTATTTGATGATTAATTAAACATCTTAGAATTATTTGAAAGAAATATAAGTTTAAGATTTTAATATTTAATTGTCACTGCATTTTAATTACAAAGTGTAACTAACACAAATGTTACACATTTGCTAAATTTTGGATTTCAGATAGAAAATAAGTACCAATCTGATTTTTTTTCATTTGCGATATTATAACAATTGTCAATATGTGCTTTGATAAATACTTGGTAAGCGAAATTTAAAAATTGTGTTCCTAACAACAGATCGACTTCATATTCTTTTAGCTAAAAATAGCATTTGAAGTAAAATATTTAAATTATTACATATTTTAGTTTTCCTATGGTAAAAAAATCTGCAGAATTTTGATTTTGATTTGCAGAACCCGCAAATCTACTCATCAATACACGAACGTATAACAAGCAAAATAAAAGATGAAAAAACAAAAGGTGAAATGATTGGTGAAAAAATTGGTGATTGATCCCAAATCAATAACTATTCCAGAGAAAAGATTAATACATAATTTTGGAAAAACAAAAATTACGATGAAGGCAATAAATATTAATTTTTCATTCGTTATATAATTTTGTCGACGTTTCTCTTTATGCATCATTATCTACACACAAAAAAAAAAATAGAATTGTGTGTAAATGATTACGTTATGTGTCTCCTGATTTTCGGCGTTTCTTTTAGAAAATTTTCACATTCCTACGTGCTTTTTATCATGAGCTAAGTGGCAACACATCAGCTATAGTCTGTTATTTTAAAATAGGCACTTAAAGGCCATAGCGACCTCCCCTCATTTACGATCTTAGGATATGTCGCCATCACCACACAAAACGAGTTAGGGAACTTCAGCAAATTACAGGATTTAACTATTTTTCCGTAGCAGCTGTTGCAATGATTATAAATGACGGTTTGAGAGAAATAAATGTCCTTGAAATATCTATTCTAAAGTAACAGACTAGAGCAATTGAAAAATCTTCGATTCGAACCCTGGCCAGGCCCCATTGAAATTTTTTGTTTCTTGGCTTTGAAAAAAAAATCGTCGTCTGGATAAGGTCGCCTATATCTCATACCTTTCTACAATCACCTTTTAACTGAGGAAGGATACACACCCAAATAGCAGATGATGTACCAAACACATCACAGACTAGGATGGTCTCTTTATCAAAGCTTTTGTAACGTAGCGTAGACACTCTTCTACCGTCCCTTTCCCGCCATTTGCAAACTTCATGAAGGGTTTCAGTGGAAATTTTTGAGCTGTAAAGCTTTCAGTAGTAATCATTCTTACAGTATTCAAGATGCATGTATTTCAAAACTATCAGTTGGAAAGATAAGTGTTATGATTAACAAAATAATCATTCTTAGAATAAAGGTAAAAAAGGCTTACCTTTTCTGACGATCTTCTTTCTCGTTCTTCTCCAAAGGTATATCCGGGAATATTTTATTTAATTGCACGCATCAAAGGCACAACTCATCTAAAAAAAGAGGCTTCTAAGATAATAAGATACGTTTAATTTACATTACTAACTAATTACATACACGACACAGAGAGATGATACTGGTTACATCTTTAATTGAAAGGTCCGTTACGAGTTCTAAAGTTCAGTTATAGTTCTGTTTCATTTTGGGTGCGCGCATGTGCAAATTACGTGGTATTTGGTAACAGTTTTAACTGCGAGAGTTTCAGCGCACTCCCACCTTTAAATTTGCTGACAAGTCAAATTTAAAACTGAAACTTTTGGACAAGCCTTTACCTTTCGACCGCTTCTTGTAGTTATCGATGGAATCTTTTCGCTCTTAAGGTCTTGAGGCGAATTATTACGAACATTAGGATAGGAGTAATTCTCCGTCTTATCAGAAGAGCTGCTTGCCATGTTTCTAAACTTAGACTGTTCATCTGAGGATATTATCTCTAAAGGATACAACGCTTGTTTGGACGCAAAACGTCTCCAAGCTTAGTCTTGACCTTTAACTAAACGCACATGTCCACCCCGAGACTTGAAAATCTCGGTTACTTTCGCCAATAACCAATCTGTTCGTTTCTTATTATCATCAGACACTAACACTATATCTCGTATTTTCAGAGGTTGTGACACTTTTATATGTTCATAATTTTACTGTAACTGTCCGAGATATTCGATTCGAAATCTTTTACGTAAATCCTGTAAAAGTTTTTGTCGGTAAATAAGCCTTTTGTTCCAAGATTTTGCATCTATATTATCCAAATCAGGAATTTCAATTTGTCGAATTTCATGAAGAAACATGGAAGGTGTGATCGGAGATAAATCTTCAACATCTTCCGAGACATACGTCAATGGACGACTAATCATTATTGCTTCATAGTCGCACAAAATTGTTATCATTTCTTCCTGATTGAGAGATGATGGTCCTAAAACTTTATGAAGGATTCTTTTCAGGACTCCTATTAAACGCTCCCACCATCCTCCCCACCAAGGACTGATGGCGGAAGAAATTTCCATGTGATCCTGTGGATACTAGCATGTTCTAAGATTTTATCCCAATTTAAGCTTTTGAATAATCTGTCACTTCATTTGAAATTTGTTCCATTGTCGGAATAGATGGTGTGGGGTCTTCCACGTCTAGCAATGAAACGTCTCAGCGATTGAAGAGAACTTTCAGCCCATAGGAAGAAAATCAATTCCAAATGTACTGCGTGTCCCGCCGAACGGGCTGGCTGCATGGGCATTTTCGTGGTTTTCCTCATGTGTAACGTGGATACGAGCCAGTTTCCCTTAAAAAGACCTCCACGGGGCATCCCTCCCTTTCCGTGTAGTGCCTAAGGCCGGAGCACGTTATAAGAAAAAAAATATACTGCGTGGGAAACAGCACAGATAAAAATTACTATCCATGATTTTTGATTTCCCTTCAGTATTAATTCTTTCGTGTTTTCAAAATCCAATATTCTTCTCGTAAAGCGGATATCGAAAATTGTACTCCTGCATGATTGCTCATTTCATGTTTAGCTCTTATTAATTTCATTACAATAGGATGAGCATAAGGAAGAATAATAGGAAATCGAAAATTTTCTGTATCATCTCCTCTCAGAATTCTGGTTTTAACCCGAAGGATTCCGTTAGAATCAATCATTGGTTGAAGTACACGTAATTTTTTGTCATCTAATCCAGAAAATGATTCACTCTGCACTAATCTCAGAAGAATTAATTCGGCTCCTTTAATTTCATCCGCTGTAATTTTTCTAAAAGTTCTTTCATTAGGACTTAGTCTGACATTTTTAACAAAACGGAAAATCCAATAAATCACCTTTAAATTGGTATTGTACGAAGAAATCTTATCAAAATTAACTTTCGTCATAACTTCCGAATTAACTGTAGAAACTATTGTCTTCTTTCTTTCAGCATTTATAATATCAAAGTTCGGTACAATTTCAGAGGTAGGCCATTTTTCTGGATCATTTCTCAACCAGTCGGGATCTACCCACCATTTCGATTTAACCAAGGTTTCAGGATTGCATCCTTGGGAAGGGAGGTCCGCTGGATTTTGCGATCCAAGAACATTATTCCAGTAGTTTGGATCACTTAGAGTACGGATTTCTTTCACTCTGTTGTAGACGAAAATGGCCCAGTTTTCGTTCTTTTTGATCCAAAATAATGCGTACATGGAATCGCTCCAATAATAAATAAGCACGGTCTACAGTCTCAAATCTTCCTTAACACGATGTGTCATTCTAGCGCTAATCGTACAAGCTAAGAGTTCTAGTCGTGGTATGGAGATCACAGCTTGATAGGTGCCTCTCTGGATCGAGCTGAGATGAGCTGACATGTCACGGAATTTTCATTACAGCTTCGCATAAATATGCATGGGGCATAAGCAAATTTACTCGCGTCACAAAACACGTGTCAAGTTAAATCAGAGATTCTTTCCAAATCAGCAAAAATTCTTCTGGGTATAGCTACTTTTTCCAAATTATGTAATTTACTTTCCCAACTTTCGAATTTGTCTGAAATGCTTTTAGGTAAATTGCTATCCCATGAAATCTTTTGTTTCCAGCATCCTTGAAGCATTAGCTGTGGAATCAGAGTAACAGGAACTGTAAACCCAATCGGGTCAAAAATCTTGTGTACTATTGACAATATATTCCTTTTGCTGACAGGCTGTTTTACAGAAATGTCTTTAAAGTCACAGGACAACGTGTCATCTGATAAATACCATTTCAACCGCAGAACTGATACTCTTTTATCGGAATCTTCACTGTAAGGATTTCCTTTCAAAGTTTTATAGCTAGGTTCATTGTAACACTATCCCCTGAAATCAAATTTAGCAGTCGACATAATCTCTTTTGATAGTCAATGAAAATGCTTAGTTCTTCAATAGTGTTAACGCTGCTCACACAGTTGTCAACATACATTGATTCACTTAATTTCTTTGCTACCTCTTGTTGGTGTTTCAGAACATTTTCGAGAATATAATTAAGTGTTACGGCTAGAAAAAAAGGACTGGCTTTAACGCCAAACACAGCGCGCTATGTCGATATATTTTCAATTTTTCAGAATCTCTTTCTTCCCACCACAGAAATCTAAGAAAGTCTTTATCTCGAGGACAGACACCTATTTACAAAAAGGCCTTACATATATCTGAGATAACCCCATATTTACCTAGGCGAAATTTGTTTAAAATACTCGGAATTAGTTCCAAATAATTTGGGCCCTTTTCTAAACAGTCATTTAAGGACACACTAAACAGTCATTTAAGGACACACACATAAAAAAGGCTTACCTTTTCTGATGATCTTCTTTCTCGTTCTTCTCCAAAGGTATATCCGGGAATATTTTATTTAATTGCACACATCAAAGGCACTACTCACCTCAAAAAAGAGAGGTTTCGAAGATAATATGATACGTTTAATTTGCATTACTAACTAATTACATACACGACACAGAGAGAAGATACTGGTTACATCTTTAACTGAAACGTCCATTACGAGTGCTGAAGTTCAGTTATAGTTCTGTTTCATTCTGGGTGCGCGCATGTGCAAATCACGTGGTGTTTTAACTGTTTTAACCGCGAGAGTTTCAACAATAAGGGTGATTATTGTTTTCTTTCCAAATGTTTTACTTAATTTAAATTAGTTAAATTAAATCTTACTATTGCTGTGTTTATAATAAAAAACTTTAAAACATTTATAAGTAGTTTGACAGCTGCATATAAGCTCTTAAATTATTTTTATTTATAATTTATATTTAGAAATAATAATTTAAATTAAGTATTAATAACTCATTAATATTTTTATTGCTATCATTGTTATTTCATAAAATACAAATTCTAATCTTGTATGATAGGTATCGCATGCAGAAAATTAAGATCAGTAAATCTATTGCTAATGGAGTAAATTGCATCAGTCTGTCTCTTATTAATTCATACTGCTACATTTCAGCTCGCTATCGTGTTTCTCCTGACATTCGTTTTAAAGAATTGTATTTACAATTGAATTATGCAGTCGTAGACAAAGATTAAAGAGTATATGAAACGTTTATCATAGACAAAGAAGGTCAATCGAGTGAGAAAGAGAAAATATTGTAAAATTTCGAAGTGTATTAGATGTTCAAACTGTTATTATTACGAACCAACTACGAAACGAATGCGAAATTCGAAAGGCGAAGATAACAATTGACAATTCTGATACGAATGCTACTTTTGTTTCGACGAGCTTACACATCGGTGGTTAATTGATCCTCTTTGGTACACAAAATTGATGACGACATTTCTGGTTTATATTTTGATAAAAAAACACCGACAAGATACACGGTAATACAGCAGAATCGCAACGGCGAACACTTACATAATGTAAACACAATATTCGTTTGGCGTGACAGCGCCCTCTATACTATAAAAGTTGCAACACACCCCACCTGTTCTCTGTTAAGAGTACACTAAATTTACACATCAATAATAAATGTTCATATAATCACAAATTAATACTGAAAATTATATTACAAATTAATACTATATGACACAAACACATAATATACAAAACTGTTAAACTTCAAAAGGATAGATCAGTTGGACGGGTCTTCGATAAAGTCCTTAGGAAGTACGAATCAAACATGAACGCACATACCGATCTCTACCTTTATAAACTTCTTCTACAATTCCAAGTGGCCATAATAATTTTGATTTCGTCGACCTCTCCAGCAATACAACCTCACCTTTTGTAAGATTCCTTTCAGGAGATGGATTTAGAAAAGTGTGCACAGAACGTAATTCAAGGAGATAATTCTCCTTCCATTTTTTCCAAATTTGTTTCAAAATGTTAGTTTGATACAATTTTCTCCTAGTCAAAGTCTGCCTGTTAAATGGTTCATTCCTGAAAAGGTCGACGAAATGTACAGGATAAAAAACATTTTCTTGCCTTGGAAAGAAGAAAAGGGCAGGTGTGAGAGCTTGTGGCTCTTTTATTTCATTGTGGACATAAGTAAGAGGTCTGTGATTCAGAACTAACTCAATTTCTGACAGAATAGTCATCATTTCTTCAAAGTTAAGAAGAGCCTTTCCGAGAACCTTTCTTAAAGGTTCTTTGATGCTTTCCATAAGCCTTTCATAAAATCCACCCCACCAAGGCGCGTGAGGCGCAATATCTTTCCAAGTTATGCCGTTTATTGAAATGAAATCTTTTAATTTTGAATCGATTATAATTTTTTCAAATTCTTTCAGAATTTCATTAGTGGCTCTGAAGCTCTCAGCGTTGTCGGAAATGATAACTTTACAATTTCCTCTCCTAGCTAAAAATCTTCTTAATGACAAAATAAAATTTTTTGTTGACATAGTTGTGATTAATTCAATGTGCACAGCTCTAGTTACACTGCATGTAAATAATGTTATGTAAGCCTTCTGAGGCGTATTACTTTCAGATTTTATTAAAACTGGGCCGGTAAAATCTATTTCTGTTGCAGTAAAAGGAGGGTTTTCAGCAATTCTATTTTTTGGTAGTTGACTAGTTATTTGTTTAGCTGGTTTCAACTTATATTTTCGACAAATTAAGCAGTTACGTAACACTCTTTTTACTATCTGTCTACCTCGTGGAATCCAAAATCTAGACCTAATTCTGGCGAGCGTAAATGTCACTCCACCATGAAAAATTTTATTGTGGTCTCGAATAATAATTAATTTTGTAAATTTAGGCTGCTTAGGAAGAAGCACAGGCTGAGCCTCATCCTTTGTAAATTCTCCTATTCTAATCTTACTTTTATGCGCAATACACCACAACTGTCGAGAAATGGGGCTAAATTCGAAAGTGGAGATTCTTTAGGAATCGACTTACCGTTTTTAATGTTCTGTAATTCTAGGTTAAACTCAATGTTTTGCTCATGTTTTATCCAGTCTACTTCTGCATTTCGAAGTTCTTCAGCTGTGAAGGGACCTGCAACCGTTTGTCGTTTTTGAAGTTTACTAACAAACCGTTTAACAAGTGCAGTTACTCTTAGTACATTTAACAAACAACTATATTTCCTTAAATTTAAAATAATTTCAGAATTTTCTACCAAACATTTATTTTGCACTGTTTTATTCAAATTCCGTTTTTAACTCTAAGTCTACGTCTGTAGATTTTAAGTTCTCCCTTTCAGTAGGCCAGTATTCAGATGACTGACTGAGCCACGGTGGACCGTGCCACCAAAGCTGGTTCGAAGCTAAATTTGCTGCAGAAATTCCTCTGGACAGGATATCTGCAGGATTATCTTTTCCAGGGCAATGAGCCCAATTGTTGATATCTGATAAAGATTGAATTTCTTCTATTCTATTTTTACAAAAGTTTTGTATTTACTAGATTGTCCTTTAATCCAACATAACGTAATCATCGAGTCGGTCCAAAAATAAGTAGATGTATTAAATTTTAAACATCTACTTACTTGACGGGCTAATCTTGCGGATAACAAAGCTCCCATTAATTCTAGTCTTGGTAACGTAAGACCTTTCAGAGGAGCAACACGACTTTTATAACAAATAAAACTAGTACTTATCCTTCCATCTTCAGCTGTAGCTCTTAAATACAGCACTGTTCCATAGGCTAAAAGAGAAGAATCTGAAAAAGAATGAATTTCAAATGAAATAAATTTACAGTTCAAATTTGACAAATAACATCTAGGAATCATGACATTTTCTAAGTATTCGATTTCACTGCACCACAACTCCCACTTGTGATCCAGTGACGATGGAAGTTTGTCGTCCCAGTCCTTATCATGCGTCCATAGTTCTTGTACACTGACTACCAATATGTATTTGGACACCTATGCAAATGACGATGTCTGCGGTCCTAAGGTACGTCACGGACTCCTCCGGTATATATCGTGTAGGAAACAGCGTCGGCTTTAGTCGCATGCAAGATGCCTCGCAGTTCGGACCTCTCTGATTTTGAGAAAGGTATAATTATCGGGTATCACAAATGTGGTTGATCCTTAAGGGACATATCTAGCGATCTGAAGTACCTAAAATCGACAGTGGCCTATGTGATTATGAAGTGGAAGGTGAGCGGTGATTGTCAAAATGTGCCCCGAGTCGGCAGACCAACGAAACTGGGAGATAGAGACCGACGAGTGCTGTCTAGAGAAATTTGGAAGAACCGCACCCAACCGATGGCCTTCATCCGCGAGGAGTTTCAACAGGCATCCAGAAGTATTGTTTCAATGAATACCATCCGTAAGGAACCACATCTGCTTGGTTTTCATGGTCATGCTGCTACCCATAAGCCTTTGATGACAAAGTCCAACCGCGCTGCTCGGTTAATGTGGTGCAAAGCACATCGAAATTGGACCGTAGATCAGTGGAAACGGGTTCTTTGGAGTGACGAATGAAGGTTCACCCTTTACCGTTCGTATGGCAGGGTCTGGCTTCTACCTGGAGAACGTCTCCTGCCAGAATGCATTGTGCCAACAGTCAAGTTCGGCGGAGGTGGAATTATGTTCTGGGAGTGTTTCTCCTGGTATGGGCTGGTCCCCATTCATGGTAAGCTCAACCCCGAGGCCTACTACACTATTTTGGATTAGAATGTGCTTCCTACGTTGTGGCAGTTTTACGGGTTGCACCCCTATTACTTTCAGGACGAGAATGCCAGTTGTCATGTTTCGACTTTAACCAAGGCTTGGTATGGTGCCAATGGAGTTCATCGAATGGACTGGCCTGCCCAGAGTCCAGACCTGAATCCTTTCGAGAACCCCTGGGACGAGTTGCATCTCCGAATTCAGGGGTGCACTACCCGTGCAAAATCGGTGAAGGAACTTCTATGTCTTCTCCAAACCGAGTGGAAGAAAATACCGCTAGCTGTCATACAAAGACTTGTGGAAAGTATGCCCTGGAGGGTCCACGCTGTAATTACCTCTCGTGGAGGCTCTACCAACTATTGATTTTGAATAAAGTTAGTTTTTCTTTTCTATCAAAGGTGTCCAAATACTTATTGGTAGTCAGCGTAGAATGCACTTCAACTTTATGATGAAAGGCCCTAAAAATCCGATAGGATCATAAATGTGACCCACTACTCGAAGAATAAACCTTTTCGAAGCAGTTCCGTTCTTGATAAACTCTTGATAGTTCTTTCACGTTGAAAGATATACTGTCCGCATCTGGGTCCCAAACTAGACGCAACACCTTTGATGGTGAAGTAAGTCCCGTACCTGAGCTCTTCTTCTCATCGATGTCGACTTCAGCATCCTTCCACAGCTCACGAAGTTTCATGGAAATGGTTTTCCATCTTCGTAATATCATGCTACCTCTTTTGAGAGTTTCCACACTTTCAGTCGTAATCTTCAAAGCCGCTTGCAAGTGTTCTTCGCCTTCAACCAACTCATCGACATAAAAACATTCTGACAATAATTTGCAAGTATCGGGAAATTCCTGTTTACATTTATCAAAATGATATTTCAGAGTTGCTGCTAATAGATATGGACTTGGCTTCAGTCCAAATAAACCTCTACTAAAGTTCATTTCTTGATATGCATTAGATCGATATCATCAGTCCAGAAGAACCTAGTAAATTTTCTGTTATAAAGATAGATCAAAATTTGTAGATATGCTTGCTTTATATCGGCTGTGAAGGCGATTGCATTTTGCCGAAATTTTAAGATCATTTCAAATAAATTTGGATATAAATTTAGTCCTTTGAATAAACAGTCATTAATCGAATGTTGTTCTCCTTCATGAGAAGAACCATCAAACACGATTCTAAGTCGACTAGTAGATTTGCCCTCGCGAATGACCGCATGGTGGGGTAAGTAGAATAACTGCTCAGAACATGACAATTCAATATCTGATGACGAGTTCTCAATGATACCTTCCTCACGATAATCATCAATTACCTTTTTATAATCCTCAAAAAAAAGCGATATCATTTCTAAATCTCTTAACCAGACCTTCGAAACGTTTCCGAGCCACTTCTCTATTATTCGCCAATTTCTCCTGCATACCTGGTTTCCACGGCAACTTTACACAATATCTTCCATCTACGAACCCAACAGAGTTATTAAATTCCTCAAGTATTTCCTGTTCCACTAAAGTCAAACACTCCGTTTCTTTGTTTGTAATACCTAAACTTTCTAGTTCCCAGAAACGCCTGAGTTCAGCTGATACATTACTTTGATCACCCAAAACTAAGTTTACAACAGCAGTCTTACTCAGATCATCACAATTTCCTTGCAAGGACCATCCAAGTTCAGTGTTTACAACTACCAATGACGTATTTAACCTTTCAAAACCTTTTGTCAAATTCCAATAAAAATCTGAACCTATTAACAAGGAAATTTCATTATCATCAAACGCTTGATTATATCCCCACGTTAAAGTGAATCCCTTATCTTCCATTTCAGCGCTCGTACTCTCATTCGGCAAATTAATCGTAGCTCTCGAAATTTCATCCGTTTCCAAAGCCTGTATTACAACTTCATTTTCGTCCAAGCTATTTCGCAATCTTACTTACACTCTGCGACAACTTTGCAACCAAGGATCCTTTGCTCCAAACGAATAAATCTTTAATGTTTCTGACCCTAGACATTTTAATCCCAACTTCATAGATACATTTCTTTTAATAAAACTCTTTTCACTCCCATTATCAAACATTGCAATAATTATAGCTGATGATTTACGACCAACAATAAGTCCTAACACACTGCAATAAAATCAAATTCCTATTCGAAATAATAGGCTGAATTTCCACTTCCTTTGGTTTTTCATTTTCCGGATTCGAATTAGATTTACATTTGCTGAAGTTTTCAGATTTAAAACAAATAGCTTTGGCATGTCTGCCAGAGCAGAATGAACACTGTTTAGCATTACATTTTTTCACAAAACAATTTGTGTTACAACATAACAAACATCTCTTTTCCTTAATTAATTTATCCCTTTTTTGTTGTACCGTCATATTTTCACATACAGTCTTACAGTGCCCTTGACCGCAAAATAAATAAACTTGGAAAAGTTTTCGCCATAAATTCTGTTACTGAAGCGTGTTGATTGCTACGACTCGGAAGGAAATTCCGTTTCTGGTTTCTAAAATTATTTTGTTTGTGTTGGTTAGAATTAAAATTATATGAAGATACATTATTGGAATGAATACGGAACGCCTTTTCTCTTGCACTGATGGCATTATGTAAAAACTTCATCAATTCACGTAAATCATGACAATTATTTATATTTTGCTTCGAAAATTCAAGAGCCAATTCTCCTGGCAGATGTTTTAGTATTATGCTAGTCATTATTGTTGTGTATGTTTCCGATTTGACATTCAATTTCTCTAAACATCTAATTTGAGTTTGGGCTTTAAAATAAAGGTTCCGAAGAGCCTGAATGTTAGAAGCATTTTTTACGGGAGTTAGATTTAATAAATTTGACAAGTGAGCATTTATTAAAATGTCTCTTTGTCTAAATGTTTCGGAAATTAATTTAACAGCCTGTTTATAGTTTTCTGGAGTAATTGAAAAGCCTTTAATGCTAGCAAGGGCTCTACCACCTAACAACGACTTTAAATAGCAAAATTTGTCAACATCAGTTAAATTAGAATTATTATGCACAGAATTCTCAAACTGATTCC
Organism: Stegodyphus mimosarum; assembly: GCA_000611955.2. Taxonomy (NCBI): domain Eukaryota; kingdom Metazoa; phylum Arthropoda; class Arachnida; order Araneae; family Eresidae; genus Stegodyphus; species Stegodyphus mimosarum. Next base: position 19,041 of record KK116544.1, on the reverse strand, counting down.
AAAAATCTAAATATTCTGAAGGTTCACCATAGAATCGAGGAAGCGAAAATTTAGGGAGTTTAGTTCTGTTTTCGAAATGCACAGTTTTATTTTCTACATGAACATTTTCTGGGTTTAATGTTTGTTCACATGACTGATATAGAACTTTTCCAATTGATTTGATTTTGTTTTGCAATCTTACTTTAACTGGTATTATTTTTTCGTTGTAATCATCTACCGTGCTAATTTCATCCTTAATTTCGCTTTCTTCCTTGAACAATTCATCAGTATCAGTATTTAGTACGTTAACAATTTCGATTTTACTCTTCAACAGTTCTAAATATGAATCACATACATCTCTGTCGATATCCGATTCATTCAAATATTTGTTTATTTTTTCTACTAACTTCAGAGTTTGTTCTCGATGTGTGTCACGCTTAGTTCGCAGCTTTAACAATTTAGCCATTTTCACAATTTCTAGCAACAAATTTTACCCTTCGAATACTTTAACAATAAATAATTCTAATTCTAACAATTCTATTTCTAGAATTCTAAGAAAACAAATTGCTAATTTTCAACAACAAATCACACTTCCAGCATTAACACCAAATTCTAAGAAAATACAACAGATTCTTACTTGCAAATACATTCGAACTTTCTAAACATAAATGCAAACATTCAGTATGTACGAAAACAAAAGTTTCAAATTTTTAACCAAAACAAGATCAACGACATCAAATAACTTTACTACTTCAACAATTACAAAATATTCTATTCAAACAAATTTTCAACAAAACTATTTACTTACCCCACCAAGCGACGTTCCCAGACGATGTCGCCACATATTACGAACCAACTACGAAACGAATGCGAAATTCAAAAGGCGAAGACAACAATTGACAATTCTGATACGAATGCTACTTTTGTTTCGACGAGTTTACACATCTTTGGTTAATTGATCCTGTTTGGTACAGAAAATTGATGACGACATTTCTGGTTTATATTTTAATAAAAAACACCAACAAGATACACTATAATAGAGCAGCATCGCAACGGCGAACGAACACTTACATAATGTAAACACAATATTCGTTTGGCGTGACAGCGCTCTCTATACTATAAAAGTTGCAACAGTTATTAATATGAACACTTTTTGCAATATGTTGTATGTAAGTCGCTTTTCCGCTATAATATATATGTAGGTTTGTCGCTGTGCTATCTGCTCATGTTTGCTTAGAGTTCCCATTATTGTGATCACGTGATTAAAATTTGATCTTGATTGCATCAGTTGGGATGTTGCTATAAGAGTATATGCACGGTATCGCCATTTCCATACTTTTTTACCAAACACTAGGCGCTTCAATACCACTGCCAGCCTCCTCACTTGCGATCGTAATTCTTGTAGTCAACCTCACATCATTTATTTTTTTTCACGTCATTTGATACTGTAGTTTAAGTCAGTCTTCTTTCGCGAGCTTTCATGACGCAAAACACACTAAACAGACCCTTTTTTTCTGTGGCTGCTGTTTTCTTGGTTGCGACTCAAATCTAGCAGAAGATAAAACAACATTGAAGTTCCTTAAACAACATTGAAGTTCCTATATTAAAGTAACAAACTACAGTGAGCACCACAGAGGAACAGACGGGAGAAATCCGATTCTTGTCGTCGGAGCATGTGTCTGAGACTGGTTTCTTTTTTCTGTCTCTCTCAAATGGCGGCCACTTGCCTATAACGGCATTGGCCACTCCTAAGGCCAGAAGTGTTGACCATTTTTATTGTGGAGGCGCTTAACAGGCGGCCACCATTGCCACCTATGAAGGGACAGACAATTTTATATCCATGCCTTCTCCGGGATTCGAACCGGGCCCTTCGGTATAAGAGTCAGGCTCTCCTAACCACTGTACCATATAGGCGGCAGACTGAAATTCATAGATGGCTTTTTAAAACATTGCGAGAGCAATGCTCTGTCCCTGTCGTAAAAGTATGTGTTAGAGAATCGAAGCATTTGAAAATAACCGAACGACCTTAGTGTTCAAAGATGAAGCAAGATATTGTCAGCATTCACCATTGACGAGAGGATTTATGATGTTTGAGTGATGGTACTGATGAAGCAGTCAAATCACCATCTATAAGACTGCATGTTTCCTGCAGTTTTTTCACGGTTCTGCCTATTAAATCGTCAATGACAATCTCGGTTGTCATGAAATCTGTGCGAAATGAGAGCAAAGAGAATTTGCCGCAAAGCGCAAGACCGTTGAAATCATTAACCATTTAGACTTCGAGATATTGAAAACGAAATCGCTGCTTCCCAACTATCTTCGTTTTAGATTGCTCAAAGATGCTTTATGTGGTCGTAGACTCTTTACCGACAAAAAAACGTGGGAAGTATTGAATAAATGGTTGCGCCACAAAACCAAAAACTTCGTTTTGTAGGAAAATACGTAAGCTCGTAAATTGCTGAACCAAGTGCATCATAAAGCAGGGAAACTTACATATAATTAAATTAAAAAAAAAGAGTGCGGATAATTTTTGAATTAGTATCATGCAAATATTAATTATCATGCAGATAATTTAGTATCAAACAGATATTAGCATATTTAAACAATGCATTCAGGGCAAAATGTTAATTAGCAGATAACCTTCTTTTAAATTTAAATAAATATTTGAGTGTTTTAAACTGTAATTTATGTAAGAAAATAATGATAATTGATAAAAATAATAAATTTAGTTCCGCTTTTACTTGTGCGTGCTTTGGTGGTTGGTAAACGGATAAAATGTGGTGGACAGTAATATGTCTCCTCTGAGATCTAGTTAATTAGGTTTCGTGCCTATCCACTAGTCACCTTTATACAGATTCGTGGGTCTAATCCTAGCTTGACCACATGTTCTATGTTTTCTGCTTGGAAAAACCAAGCAATTTTAAAATTTTAAGGCAGTGATGCTTAAAGTTGCTTGGATTTTATAAGTAAAAATAGATTTTTACTTATAAAATGTATACAAAGGATATTTACACATTTTAGAACGATTTCCTTAAAAGTTTTAAAAAACGAAAATGCTTTGGAATAAAAATTTCTGACAACAGCTTAATATTTGAAATGAAAGATATCATCTGCTACTTTTAAATTATTCCTGTTTCAAAATACCGCGTTTAAACAAGCTGTGGATTGAAGGATATGTTTTTGCACTTTGCGAAGAGAAATATTATAATTCCGTGATTCACAAACGTTGTGAAATTCCATGGTATTAAAATGTCGGGGTCACCGGTGGTCGGCCACGCGACCAATAGTAAAAATATATAATTAGAGTAAATATAAATACTAATAATTTTTCAAATAATACCATCGTAACTATAATGGTGAAAAATAATAATAATCTCCACCATAAAATATGCATTAACACCATTATGTGAGTCGCCTTGCCTTCTGTAGATAATACACTGGTGAGCAAAAATTAAGGACGAAGTCGAAAAATTAGCATGTCAGCTGAACGAAGAGGCAGAGCGGACAGAAAGACCAATCAGGAGATGAAGTAAGCTGATGTACGGTAGCACATGCGCAGATATGCAGGTAGACGTAATGGGGGAGTGTCTGAGTAGTATAAACCATGTTGTCGATGTAAGATCAGTATTTTTGGTAAAGAGATTGCACGCCGTATAGCAGTTAAAATCACACCGAGTTGCTGCCTCAGCGAGAAATGGCGAATAATCAATCTGTTAGACAACATCTGGATGCTTTTACCTGAGGTCGAACCATTGGGAAGTTGGAGGAAGGACGCAATGTGGCTGCAGAGTTCGTAATTGCTCACAGCATCGTTTCACGACTTTGGAGACAATTTCAAACTACAGGAACAGCTATCCGGGGGGTTTAGTAGTGGTCGTCCGCAAGGAACCACACCCGCAGATGACCGGTATATTGCCTTACAGGCCAAAAGAAACAGGCGGCAGACAGCGGGAGAAATCGCTAGACACACGACACAGGCGACTGGACGACCGATATCGCGTTTTACCGTGGCCAGAAGACTGCACGGTGGTGGTCTGTTTGCACGACGCCCTGTACGGTGTGTACCTCTAACGCCTGCCCATCGGAGAAGGCGTTCTCTGTGGTGCCGGGAACACCGGAATTGGAGAGACAATGAATGGGGACGAGTACTCTTTACAGATGAGAGCAGATTTAGTCTGAGTTGCGATTCTAGACACATACACATCTGGACAGAGCGGGGAACACGCAATAACCCCTTCAACATCATCAAAAGGGACTGTTTTGGAGGTCGCGGAGTTCTCGTTCGAGCAGACATAATGCTTGGTAGCCGGACCGACCTTCATATCTCCCAAGGAGGTTCGTCACCTGGGACTGCTATTGTAACGAGGTTCTTCTTCCTTACATGCGTCTTTTCACAAGGGCTATGGGTCCTCAGTTCCTCTTCATGGACGACAACGCTCCACCTCATCGCACAGTTACTGTCGAAGAGCTGTTGGAGAGTGAAGATATTGAACACATGGATTGGTCGGCAAGGTCTCTGGATCTAAATCCCGTCAAGCATGTACGGAACTTACTAGGGAGACCCGTAGCAGCACGTAACTTATCGCCAGTAACGATTCCGAAACTGCGATTGGTGCTACAAGAGGAACGAGCAGCAGTGTCTCAACAGCTCATTAACAACCACATATCCAGCATGCACAAATGATGTGAAACCTGCCTAGCAGTCAGGGGAGATCATATCCCCTATTAAAGACCGGATGTTTCTTGCTGGACACCCATCACAGGGATGTTTCGGCCTTCAGTCGCATTGCGCTCCATACTACTTTTTCAATAAAGCTTTTTTTTATCCCTCTGATTTCTCTTTTAGTAAGTGTTGTTTACATTACTCATGTCCTTACGTATTGGGGATCTTACGGTATTAAATGTGTTGATTTGGAAAGCTTTCGTACACAGTTATATTGAAAAAACCGCCTCGTTCTTAATTTTTGCACACCAGTGTATATCAACATAATATGCATCGCATACTAAAACCTTCATGTTGGCCGCATGGGCAAACTACGTAAAATGCGCACGGCAACGTGTTAAGCAAAATTTTTAATTCGAAAGAAAAAAACCGTCAATCATCACTTCTTGCATGCAAAGAAAGCTTAGCGAATACCCGAAAAAAATACGTATGCAGTTTCTAAAGTTAAATCGTTCTTAACAAGAGGAAATCAACGAATACAGAAATCAATTGCAAAGACATTAATTACATGGTTTGCGACAATAAATAAACTAATAAACCAAGCTTTACAATTTAAAAAGCTAAAATATATAATATTCATCAGCTTTTACAGAGACTCAAAACAGAACAATTTATAGAAAACTATTTAGCAGCAAATAAATGGAAATGCATTGTGACCTTTTATGAACCATGGGTTTACTTAAATGACTGCAACAAAGAAAACTTTGATTTATTATCGAGAGCGAAGAGAAAACAAATGTACAAACCTGGTTCCGTCAGCGTAAAGAGAATTTCAGTAAGGGATTTATGATTGTCGCAGAAATCTCTTATAATGGAAAATTAAAAATAAGAAGAGTGGGCAAAATATTAAAATTAACTCAATGTACTATCAAGAGAAATGTTTACGTCCAATATTTACAAAAGAAATTTTATTTCTTTATTGCAAGGACTTGGAAATAGTGAAACTTAGTCAAGACAAAATAACAAGTCACGTTCGGAAAGCAATAAGTAGGCAAAGCAACAAATCATATTTAGAAAATTGCCACTGCATTCCTTGAAGAAATGAAAACACACACAGCTATTGCAAGTATAACTTTTCAACGTATTCTTGCAAAGTCCCCTGATGCTTCATGGAATGGCTATTGTCTTTGGTCTCTTGAAAAGAGCTCTTTCTTTTCGTAAATGTACCAAGATGGATGGACTAAGGAAAGTAGTGGAAGATGAATGGAAATCAATACCCCAGGAAATTTTGCAGAAAGCTCTTCCATTATGGAAATGAACATGCAGACTTATACTCCAAAGGAAAGCTATTAGATTGAACACTTACGAATGTACACGTAATGTTTTAAACATTAATCAAACGGCCTTGAAATCATTTTGAAAGTATAAAAACACCCGTCTGTATCTCTATCAGCTGTATTTGTTATAGCGTTTAAAGGAAATTTTTTTCTTTAGTCCAAAGGAGCTTTGTCCCTGAAGGACTATTGTTTTCGTTTTGCGATTTTGCGTTGGAAACATTAAATGTCTGAATCACTTTTCAAACTGTTGCCACAAAATATTGCAGCCCTTTATTATATTTAAAGAAATTAACTAATGAAGAATCTGCATAAATGTATGTATATTTCTCCAAATGTGATAAAGCAACGGTACCTAGAGCCATCCAGTTTTGAATAACGTACGTTTCCACCCGAACATGCCATCTGGAAGTCCGAATTTGGATTTTGTTTTATTATCTATTTCATATTTTGTAAAACTTTAATGAATTTTTGATGAACAAACTCAAACGATTTAAAAGCGAGCAGTAGCATACTCTACGGGGGAAAAAACCTTTTTATCTGAAACGCGCGGAACTGTGTATCATAAATTTTAAAGATACATTTATTTTAAAATTATTTTACGATATTGCTGTTGAACTGAATTTTATGGTTTAAGTGCGAAGAACATGATATTTAATAAATATAGGTAATACGCAAAACGTTAAAAAACGCTCCTTTGGACATAATTTAAAATCTGGAATCTTTCAGACATCCCCCCCTACAGCAAAATCGCTTTTTATTTTTAGAGTTTAAGATTTCCTCTCTTTATTCCACCGGTTCCCCACCGTTTTCTTATCCCGCAACCTTAGAAAATCTTTAATGTGTTCTCGCGCTCCCTAAAGCAATTTCTAAAAAAAGAAAAATAGATACACTTTTTGCCTCAACTAAAAAAAAATCAAGTTATAATAATAAACAAAAATAAAAACAAGAAAATAAGAAAATGTTTCAGAAATTCACATTTGCATAAATCCTTCGAAAAAAAATTCAAGACTTTGTTTCATGTTTATTTTTAAGAAGTTTTTCAAATTGCAGCACTTGATTGCTAATAGCAATTCGCATATCTACTTTCGCATCCAAGAGATTACTGATTTTTTTTGATTGACAAAAGAGTACTAATCCGTATAAAATCCAGATCCAGATCCGTATTCGTCGCAAGTGTGATGAACGCAGTTAGTGCCGTTTTACTAAGTTTTGAGAACATATTCATTGCCGAACACCAATATTGTTCCAAAATTTTGGTTTCAAACTACATTTTAAGAACATGAATTGTGCGCAGGTCTAAAAGATCTTCCATCAGTTCTCTTCATCATCTTACATGTTATAAAAATTTAAAGAGTATGGGTTTATGATCTTTGATTCCGAAATTTTCAGTTATCCACTTTTAAATTACCCATCAAATGACTTCGGCTATATTTCCAAATGACCCATAATTTCTTCGCATACTTCACATACATGTCACTCACTGCCATAAAGAATATGGAGCAAATAAACAAATATTTAATTTATATTAAACCAAACATTTAAAAAAAATCTGAAAGGATTAAGAGTTTAACAATTGCCCAAAGGGGCTATTTTAAAGTTTAATATGGCTTATCAGTAAAGATTATCGATAGAGATGGCTTGGGAGAAAAAGTGAACCATTTTATAGATTATGAGATAACTATATATTTAAATTAACAAGAGAGCGTTATGCATCTTTTGTATATTAAAAAAGTGAAAAAAAATGTAATGTAATTCTATAGAAGTATTTAACATTTTTAATTAGATATATTATGGATTAAACGCATTTTAATTTATATTAAGCGAATTCAAAAGTAAAAAATCTGATGTGTACACAACATGACTTCCTTGCGCGCAATATAAAATTATGTACACTTTTTCCTGCATTTCATTGAAACTTATTCAATTGAATTAAATCTACTTCATTAATAGCGCATAAATCACAATAGAATAAATGCAGTCTTTAAAATTCATTATATTTGTTTACCATAGCGACATTCTGGCGCTAGGTTCAATTAACAGCGTTATATCTCATTCATTTTATAACTCAGAATGCACAAAATCTATATCATATCAGGAATTATCTAATGCTAATTACCTAATATAATGTTCTATTCAAATAACGTAATAAATCTGAAACGATGTATAAAAGAAATTAAACAAATAAAAAAGAAACAGTTTTTCAGAGACGATTTAGCGCCACTTACCTAATGCGCATACGCTGCTCGTAAACATTCTTTTCTGTCCGAGACAATATTTATTGCTAATACGAAACACTTATTTCCTCGAATTTCGTCAGAGATATATTTCTCATTCAATTAATTTAGTTCTCACTTCACGACAAGCCAAAAATGCATAAAAACTAAAATAATTGGAATTAATCTAATTAAAAATTGGAAAATATAGAAAAACATAAAACACCAAGTACAGTTAAAACAATTAAAAAATAATTTTTGCAATTAAAATTACAGTTTCTACGCAAAAACAAGCAATTCGTGCAATAAGCAAAATGGCATAGTTTTCGGTGCACAAAACTGAAAGTTTACTTTTGATCTCGCTCGGGAAAAAGACACCGAAGGCGCAGAACCTGACTTAATTTGTTGTGGACGCTATGCTGAGTCAAATATGGAATAATTTAATAACTTAAATTCTATTTCCAGAATGGATTAAGAATAATTGAATTTTCAATAATAAAAGAAGACGCTAGTTTGTTGTTGCGAAGCTTAGTTTCTCTAGATTGGCAACAAATCCACTATTGTGCTAAGTTTCAAATGTAAACAAGTATGGCTGCTATGGTAAAAATAATTAGGCTTAGCCGCACAACTTTTAAAGTGTTGATAATTCTACAAATATCGCATACAGATTTACTAAAGGTATAAAATTCTTAACTGGAAGATAAGAACAACATAAATTCAAACATTTTATCAAGCAAAAACTGCACAATTTACAAACATATAAGACTAAAAAAAGTGAGCTCACTGAGCTGAATATATATATATATATATA
>KL816388.1:0-16088 GCA_000611955.2 Stegodyphus mimosarum | reverse complement strand
AGTGTTGGTTGCACTTGTGAGTACACAGCAAACACTCGCCCTTGTGAAATATGCTGCATTAATTAAAGTCAGATACAGTAGGACTCGGTCACCCTGTCTCATAGAAGATGTCCTGGACCTTGTATGCTGTCTCTTTCTCTTGACGATAACGAATTGCTTCAGCTGAATAAAGAGCATGTAAGGTAAGGTAAGGTAAGCACATTTTATGTATTTCAGTCTATATTTAGTGTTGTCAACAAGTGCCGACTTCCAGATAAATTTTGCCAATAACGGTAATATTACCTCAAAGATGCAGATATCCCAAAATTACCTCGACACGCTTCTTGCTTTCATCCCTAAAATGTTCCAAATTACCTCATACAATTGAATGTATGTTAAGAGTTTTCTTTGTGCTAATGCACTATTTGAGATTTTAATAATTATAAATTAATAAGATTTTTCTGCGATTTTTTAAAGATTGATAAAATTTGGCATGTCTGCCATTAGTCTTTTGCAGAAAGCTATCATGAAAGGAAATTTAGTTGAAATTTTACCAAATTTTTAAAAATTTTAAATAATTTAGAAAAGAAGAATTCTTTCTTTGATACGATGCAAAGCCTTCCCCCCCCTAAATCTTCTAAAATTGCAAACTAATTTGGGTAAAGTGACAAGATGGTGTGTTTTATAGCAAAGCAAAATTGTGTAAAATATATGCAAACAGACTTTTTATTATTGCACAAACACATGTTTGTATGATGATAGTACTTTTACATGATAAAAATTTTGCTTGAAATGGTAACTTGTAGTAAATATATGTGTTTGTCATTGAAATGATAATCGTTAAAAATAAGATGAAATGAAATTAAAAAATTAAAAAGAAATATTTATTTTTCATGCATGTTTATTCATTTGAATTAGAGAATGGCTTAAACATAGTAGTTATTACATATTATTGTTTTCCGTTTGTTTGTGGAATTACTATTATAGCAGAAAAGTGGAGAAGTCGGCATTTTATGTTATTAACCCATAATAAAATTTTAACTCTTTAAATGAATAAAATTAGGTGACATGATGATTTAAGAAAAGAACACGTGTATTTTTCATGAAATCGTATCAAATAAAGTACCAGTTGTTGCTGGGGCAAATATCCTATGTAATACTATGTTGCCATCATACGAAAATTAAAATGTACATAAATTAAAGATAGGATGAAGAGGAAACACACAGGATGCTGGAGTGTGTATGTATCTGAATTGCTTAAAGCAAAACCAGGAAACAAAATTTACCACAAAATGTAATCCTCAAAAACAGCATTTGTGTCAGGTTTTTAGGGTTCGTGTCAATTTAAGGGAACCAGTTGCTGTATACTTAAAAGAATGAACCTTAAATATTCCAAAAATTTTAAATCAGTTTTCTAAAATACGATGTGGAGAAAACACATATTCAAATAAAAGAGCATCTCTATACTAGAAATTAACAACAGAGCATCTTAATGCAGTCTTAAATCAAAAGAAAATCTTTTTTGTTTTGATGTAAATTCAATTAATTCTCAATAAACCGATTTGATTTTATAAAGAAGCATTAACTTCTTTTTTCTCCTCGCATATTGAGGAAAAAAATATTAACATTTGAGATTGCAAGACTTTTCAAAATTACAGAATCCGGGCATAAAAAAAAAGCAATTATACACAACTTTGAAAACAGATGAACAATGATCATGTAATGGGGAAAATTATGATAAGTGATTTAAGTTTCTTATATTCTATATTCATATGTATGTCTTTAATTCATATGTATGTCTGTCTTGTGTAATAATAATTGGCAACACCTTTACCAACATTCAGCTATGGTGGGATTTTATAATAAACATAATATGTGCCTTATTTTGACAGAAAGTTTTTAAAACTCGTATGTACTTTTGTAGACTCTTAGGTTTCAAGTTGGTAACAAAGTGATTGTTTTTGTAATTTTAAAATGGACATTTTTGTCATTCATTTGACTTTTCGAATGTGAATTTTGTTCTTTACATCCTCAACTAGCGGAATTTTCCTGTAGCTGGAACTCGGGATATTCCGAGCTTTTACTTTATATGGAATTTCATTGCTTATAAATTTTGAATTCATTTTGATTTATTTATGAGTGATTCCCCAGTATATATTAAAAATATCAGAAGATGCACCTCAGTATTCTTGAGTTAACAATTCCTTCCTTCCTGTGTTAATAGCGGGACGGCCCAGAGTTGGCCCTGATCTTTTCAAGAAGCGTTTTCCAGGCCAATCTTCTCCCAGCTAGCGTTTTCCAGTTTTTGGTTTTTAAGACCAGTAGGCCGTTTTCTAGGCAGTCTAACTATCTTAGATTTGGTCTGTCTTTTTCCCATGTGCCTGTTGGTTTGACGTTGAAGCTTTTTTTTGTTGCATGGTCTTCATCCATTCTGATAATGTGGCCTGTCCATTTTATTCTTTGGTATTTAATAAAATTAATGATGTCATGTTCATTATATGAGTGATATGGCTTGAAATTTGGTCTTCTAAACCACACGCCATCTTTTTATATTCCTCCAAAAATACCTATCAGAAGCTTTTTTGTTTACAAGAGTTAACAATTGATGCAACAATAACAACATCAACAATCCAGGAAAAAAAAAAAACATTCTTTGACAGACCAGTAGAATATATTCATTATATATAATGAATAAAATTTATTAGCATTTTTTAAAAATCTTCTACTTGGTAAATTTTCTGTAAAAATTAAAAAAAAATAGTTTATAGTTCTTCTATCTCTGTTGTAAATTAAATTATATTGCTTAATGATTAAGCAAGCATGTTAGAAATATTTGAAAGAAATGTCAATCTAAGATTTTAATTTTAGCTATGAATATATTTGAGTTATAAAGTGCAACCTTCTTGGTTGCATTTTGTAATTGTCTTAGCTGTCTTAGAGGCTCCAAACAAAATAAATGTGATTTCTTTCTTTTGCAATATTATTGTTATTACTAATATTATTATTATTATTTATGCATGTTTTACTAAATATTTATTAAGAAAAAATTTATTTTATCTTGTTTTGAAGTGGTATTATTTTGAAGTATTTTTTTTAAAATTTACTTTTGTTTTATTTAGAAGTTCAAAATTTTGAAGTGGTTTCGCAAAAGTGTTGCTCAACTCTGCAAAAAGAGAAAAGTTGCTTTTGTTATCAGGTGCTTTTGCTTATTAAGTGCACCAGTTAGTTTTTATATTTCGTAACCATTTAAAAATGAAAGCTTCTTTTTGCTCCTCTGGAGTCACATCTTCATTAGAGCATGTGAAGTAATAGAAAAAGTGATGATATATCGTGCACTAAGGCTGAGCACTAAGTATGCATGCATTCATAAAATAATTGTTATTTCCTTCTTTATTATTATTATTGAAATAGTTTAGAGATTTCCAACTTCTTGCTTCAAATTTCAACATTTTTTGCATCAAATGTGCAAGTGTTGTACTATGCCAGTTATTCATGCCATTTCTGTGAGGTTTTTACACTTTTACCACTGAGCCTTTTACAAGCAAGTGTCTGTCACTTCATGCATTTCTTTAAATTTCGTTTAATTTGGTTCCATGAGTGAATCATATTTTAAAGATTTGTCTTTATCATATGCAAAAATTTTTGTCTTTCGAAATTATTTTCTGTGTGAACGTCACTGATCAGATTTGTTTAATTTATTGGTAATTCAAAGCTCTAATTTGTTTGACTTGGTAATAAACCTATGATTGCTTTCTTTACTTGAAAACATTATAATTTTCTTCCATTATAATTTGTTGACATTATAGTGAAGGTTTTGTGCGAAACGACTGTGATGTGTAACTCCTGGAACCTCCAACCTTGGAGGTTAATCGATCCTAAGCTTGATTTTTGACAGTGGGGCTGCAAATCGCACATCTGCTTTTAAGAATAGTTTTAAAATTAGCGTATTGGTCTGAAAAAACTCAGGATCTTCTGATTGCTACTACTGGACGTGCCTCTACATAGGAGATCAGATTTGTTGGTGGTCGCTGCTTGTGGCAGCAAATCAGCTCTCCTCAATTTTTGTTGCGTCAGCGGAATAATTGCAATGATGGCTTGATGTATTGGGAGGTCTAACATCTTGTTGTTGGGATGTAGTGGTTTTCAGAATTTCCTGATTGACAGGGTGCTGCTGTGAAACTGATATTCTCTGCAATGAGTGATTAAGCACAAACATTAGTGTCGGATATTTCAGTTGTTTGTTAGTGCCTCGCTGAAGATAAAGTGACTTTCTCCTGTGTTAATCCTAGTCTTAGTTAGTCCGATAAATTGTGAGTGTAGTTTTTGAATGTCTTCTTGTGTACAAAGGGTACATCTGTCCCTCGGCGCAACATCCAGGGGGCGCCAAATTGATGCTACGAAATTTTTTAATGAAATATTTTCCATTCTTGGCACACAGAAACGGGCGCAAATTCTAGAGTTGTCCTAGGGCGCTGCAAACCCTAGCTACAACGCTGGTGCTACCACTTAACCAAGAGGGAACGCAGCGGTTAAATCAGAAAACTCCTTAGAAATATTGATTTTTCAGAGATGCAACCTTTCTCATATAAAATTATACACAGAAGATGTGTATAATTAGCAACCGCGGATACACAGTGTTTGTAACAGCATCGCTGTTCTAAACCAGTTGTGGTATTTTTATAGTGTTTTCAAAATTCATTGGTTGAAAGAATGTTTTGCAGTTTGTGATTGTAAGAAATCTTAGAAAAAAGTGGAATTTTTCATTGTCTTTTGCTCTTTCCTGCCAGTTTTTAACCGAGGAATTACAAATGGATCCAGAGACTACGTATAAATAAATGTGCTAATTTGTCACTGGACATTTTCAGTTTTTTTTCTTTTTTCCCGATTTCTCTTAGTAGTGACTGTTCGAAGTGAATTTCATTCTTCGTTTTTAAGTACAGAAAAAATCAGTTATTCATCTTCAATTCAATGAATTTTTTTATCTTTCAATTCATGACTAATCAGCTGTTTGGTACATTTGGGAGATATTCAGAAATGCAGTCATTATTTCATTATAATTGATGACGACAGAAGACAGAACATCGTAAATGGTGTTTATTAAGTTTGCATTAAAAAGATAACAACTTTGAACTTGAGTTGTATGAGAAAAATTGAATGAATGTCTATTGATGCCACATATTGTCCGGATTAGCCTCATCCATTGAGCATCATTCAAGGGAAACTCTCCTTTATTTCTTCAAATGATGCTCTTACAATGGTCTTAGATACCATGACTGAAGATCATCATGATGCATGACCATTCATGATTTCAGATCACCAAAAACGTTCTTCTCATACCAAAGAGGAAAGTTGACAACGTGTTTAGTTAATCTCTAAAAAGATGCATAATATTCCAGCATCAGATTTTACTTTCCTGAGATCATAGAAATTTTTAAGTTAGCAGATTTGGAAATCAAGCTACAGTATGTCTAACTTAGATTTATATTGCACAATGTTCTGAGCTTCTGGTATTTTTGCTGTATTAGAGGGTTTTGTTCACAGCTTTTTTTCACTTTCATTTGATTTTAATTCGAAAATTTCCAACTAATTAATAAGAAATTCAACTTGATGGCTAACAGGGTAATATTAACATGGTGGCAAATTAACCATCTGTCAGACTATTGACATATATACTTACAGATATTCAATTCATTCCTCGTGATTTAGAACTGAATTTTAACTATAAATTAGGGCAAGGATATACTAAAATTATGAAAAAAGCGAGGCTGCTTTGCCTGCAGTTAAATCTTCGATATAGGTGAACAGTATAGTTTTAACTCAAAAGTAGAAGACTGCATATAAACCTGGCCCTAATGTACTAAATCATGTTCAGTAATCTAAAGTTCATTAAATAAAAAAAATACATCTAACAGTATTGAAATGGATGCCCATGTACTGACTCCTGCTGTATCGCTTGGGGGTTGTTGAACCTCTAGGTTCAAGACAATGCATGAATTATTCTTGATTTGTAGTGTATTAACTAAAATTAGGCAATGATTATCGAGAAAAGCAGAAAACATCCCCAGGAAATTCATATCTTATTCTACAGATTTTAACTGCGTTTAGACAAGTCAAATGAATTATCTAGAGACTTCAAATCATCTGTCTGACAACCCCCTAGAGGAGTTCTATAAAATCATGGAATTATGGAAGTTGAAACACGTTTCTGTAAGAGTGCGAAATGATGACAATAAGTGCAGCATAGTCTCATTAGTTTTATCAACCTGATGTGTTAATTCTGAAGAGGAGAAAGTGTAGCAAATGGAAAGGTAGAATATTCAAGATAGAGTATTTTAAGAAGTGGCTTGTATCTGATTCTGCTTTACGTTTCAGAGTTTGTGCATATACCCAGAGCAGATGCTGTAAAAAACTTAAGTGAATAAAGTAAATGAAGGATCTTCATTTATAAAAGTATGTTTGGAGAGTTCGGAAAAAGCTAACTGCAAATATATCTGGCTTGGAATGAAGGTGACCATCTAGCATCTTATAGAAAATGCGGCCCCCAACACAGAGAAAAGAATTTCCAAAATTTATTGTGACGTTATGGAGAGAATGGAAAGACAAGTTTTTTAATAACAGCAAAAAGAAGGCTAGAAAATATTTTTGACCTTTTCAGGCATATGAAACCACCAAGACTGCTGTTTGCAAGGTTTCAGAATATGCTTAGAAGGAGTTGCTTTCTCAAAAGACCGTAGCATGAAGGCTAATTAATTGATAAGTGTACAAAGATGTAATAAGTCTATTTTATACCATCGGAAAGAATCTTCCTGTATTTTTGCCCATATGGGTAGCACTGACTTTTTCTTGAACAGTGTTGGTTGCACATGTGAGTACACAATTCACTCGCCCTTGTGAAATATGCTGCATTAATGAAGTTCAGGTACAGTAGGACCCGGTCGCCCTGTCTCGTAGAAGATGTCCTGGACCTTGTATGCTGACAGATGTTCTCTTTTTCTTGACGATAACGAATTGCTTCAGCTGAATAAGATCATGTGAGGTAAGCACATTTTATGTATTTCACAGTATATATTTAGTGTCGGCAAGAAGTACCGACTTCTGCATAAATTTTGCCAATAATGGTAATAATACCTCAAAGATGCAGATATCCCAGAATTACCTCAACAGGTTTCTTGCTTTCATCCCTAAAATGTTCCATGTTACCTCATACAACTGAATGTATGTTAAGAGTTTTCTTTGTGCTAATGCACCATTTGAGATTTTAATAGTTATAAATTAATAAGATTTTCCTGCAATTTCTGCAACTTTTTAATAGAACGTGGCATGTCTGCCACTAGAGTCTTGCAGAAAACTATCCTAAAGTGAAATTTAGTTGAAATTTTGCCAAATTTCTAAAAATTTGAGATATTCTAGAAAAAAAAAAAGAATTCTTTCTTTGATACAACCCAGAAGCTCCCCCCCCCTAAATCTTCTAAAATTGGGAAATTAATTTCGGTAAAATGACAACCAAACTCTTTAAGTCATTGCTCGTGAATTTTAAATAAAAATAATAACATACCTAAATCTGACATAACTGACTAAATCTAACAAAACTAAATCTACGGCTGTTACAGCATTTGAAATCCTTGTTAATTGTTCTTTGATGTTTCCGTGTTTGCGATTTAGAGCTGCGTATCTATAATCATTGTTTACTTGTAGTGTTGCAGTGTATGTGTCAAATTTATCTTTCAACAGGAGCTTCCTAGTCGTGGAAATCAATCATTTTTCAGCAACTTCTCTGTTATTTGGTAGAGCTTCTTTATCATTGATCCAATGTAAACTGACTCCATATCGATCGTCCATCCTCTTCAGAGTCTTATGAAAGTGATCCCACACTGCTTCTTTTAAATCTGAACCAGTTGTATTTTTATTAGCGTCTGTAATTCCCAGTGCTTCTAGCTTCCGTAAGTTTTCTATGTCACTGCTTGAGTCAACATGGACATTATTGTTGATGGACATGGACAAGGAGTTCCTTTCTGAAATGTAATCATTTATGTTTCCTATGACTGTCCATTCAAGTAGTGCTTCCACAGCAGTCAGCCCATTTTTAAATTTCTGAATTCTTCCAGTTAACAGTGCACATGCGACGTCAGGTCGAACGAGAACTTCTATTTTCGAATCCTTTCTTCCTACATCAGATGTATAGATATTTTTCTGCCTCAGTTCTATCCATGGCCCAGGCTGTAAACTGACTACTGATCTACAAATCTTCAAGTGTTCTAACAAGATTAGTCGTCTAGAAAAATCACCTTTTAAGCTTCTAACGTTCACTTCATAGCGTTTGTGAATTTCACTCTTCGTTGTTACTCCTCCAAAAAGTAGATGAATTAAAAGTTTCAGATCCAGTTGCGTGGCATCCTATGTGTACAGCAGTCTCCTTTAATACGTATGAACCTTGCGACCCTGTGTTGATAAGTGCCCTTTCTGTCTTGTGTTTCTATCGATATTAATTAATAGTGTTTGAGCACTTCATCTAGGAAATTGGTTATTGCAAGTGATACATTTTGTGGTTCCTCTTCTTTGTTGTTTTCAGCATCATTGCTCTTTCATTGGTGTGCAAATCCAGACACATGACACCCCAAAGCCTTTTTGAGCATATCAAATATCATACATTTGTCTTGCATTGTTTGACTCCAGTTTTGAGGCAGAAGAAGCAACCCTTTTTTTTTCTTAATTTCATTGTTCTTTTGACTCAGTGTCATCCTCTGAGCAACAAAACAATCTCGACTTTCATGATTTTTCTCACAAAATATGCAGGAATTCTTTTCACCATAATTGGCTCCTTTATTACAGCTTGATAATAAATCATTCGCTGGAGGCACGAAATGTTCACCCTGGTATTTTTTTATCTCTTCTACTTTCTTTCTTTGCATCTGAATGAACTAATTTAAATCCAGTTTTCTCCAAAGAAATTCTGTGCTGTCCTTTCACTTTACTCTTTAAAAACAACAGTATTTGTTTCAATTTCTCAGAGTGAGAATTTTCTGCTGTAATCATTGATGCATAATTTCTAAGCCAAAATCATAACACTTCCTCAGGAATGCATGATTCAACAAGCGGAAATAGCATTGCAGCGTATTTGTCACTTGTCATTCCTACTGATTCCAATGAACGTAAATACGATTCTAGCTTGTCATACAGTTCTAATATACTGCATTTTCCCTTTTGATCAGTAACATTTTTAATAATTAGACCTATTAGTTCTGGAATATAGCATTCCACTAGAAATTCTTCCCTGTCGAACCTATTTCTTCCTGTAGCCTTTTTATAATTTTAAGCAGTTGCAAGGAAGCTGTTCACACTATTATGTGGTCTTGCACCGGGTACGGTCGCTTGAACGAGATAATGAATCTTGTCCTGGTTTTGAATTTTTTACCTTCATGTATTCGCCCAAATTGTCCCCAAAACGGTAACAAATCTTTAGTTACGCTATCGAATTGTTTTAACTTTATTTTAGGTTATTTCAGTTTTTGTTAATTCATATGTGGCAGCACATTGCCAAATGGATTGCTTCATTTGGCAATTGAAAAGTAATTAAGTTTCTACTCTTACTAAATCTTAATTTTTCTTTGTAATTTTCAACTTTTGTGCATTTACTTTCAAACTGATCATTTGACGAAAATTTTGAATTTAATATTTGAGAATCAAATGTACTAAGTTCAACAGATAAACGTTTTAAAGTAACAAGTTTCATTTTCTCAGACTTTTCATCAGGAATTTTCATTTCTAATTCCTGCAAAATTACATTAATTGTTCTCGTAAAAGACGCTCTGACAGGTTTTCATTTCTCAGTTAGCGATTTCATTTCATTCAAGTAAATTCAATAAAATCAGAGTTAAATGCAATAAAACCAATAAAATTATCTTGACGTTTACCGATGACGTCTGTTGCCAGCAAGTGTTCGAGATATGCAAGAACTAACCGTTCTTTCTCTTAGTAAACTTAAAATAATTTTTTACCTAATATTCCAAAGCGTCATGTGTATTTTTAAAGTCCATAGAGCAGCAGCAAACTCCAACAAAAACCCGACTGTTGCCACTCTTACAGTGACAAACTATGACATTAAGATAATGTCTGAAGCTTGGTGCTACCACCCTATGCATAGAATAAGCAAAAGGTACTTATGAAAAATTTCACTTTGAGGAAAACAAAAAGGTACTTGTTGCTATGAGCCAAGTGGCCCGTTGTGATGTCCATGAGGTGGCGCTTAGAAATTTGAGTTTTCATAGGCCTCGTATACTCGGTATATAAACCCGTGTTCATAGAAATGTTTGATTTGTGTCATGGACGGCGAGAGTGATTGTCGCTATTGATAATCGGAATGCGGGGCCGGCAGCTGGCAATTATCCTATGAATGCTATTATGCAGCTTCTTGGATCTCTTCGTGTAATTACGAACTCGGATACGGTCATCTCAATTCCACCTCAACCATCTCCAAAGGAACTTATCAAGAATATGATACAGATTAATGCACTGAAGAACCACCGCACCGAGGAGTTGTTCGAAATCAAGCACCTTGAACTTCAGGACAACTCGAAAAAGGAGCCGATGCTGAAACAGATGAGAGCCGAGGGTGAGACAATTTTGTTTTCCTTAAAAACGCTTTGTTCGTATTAACTTTGCTTCGCTTAAAAACGCCTGGGTGTTAACCTGTTGACATCACCAGACAGAATAAGAATTTTTGGGCCAATTGCAACAAATAAAATTCTAAAAATAGCAGCTATACTGCTACTAGTATTCAAACCCTGTTCGCTACACCTAGGCCTGCAAAAGCTAATTGTCAAAAAACTGAGAACAAACATTGATCTCGACCAGTAGACTCTGAAGGCTTTGTCTTACCTTCCAAACATCTTATCACAAAGAATGTCCCAGGGACTCCAAATAATAGTAATTTAAACTCCCAGTACATCTAATTAGTTTGAAAACTTGGAATATTCAACTATTAATGCTGCAGAAAATACCCCACAACCGGCCGTAAACCCTTCACCTAAAGTTCAGACTTCAGCCCCAGTATTCAATCAAACCTAGAGCTGGTTTGCTGTTCCAGATGGAACACCTCAGAAGATATGCCCCCTGAACAGAGTCTGAGCAAGATATAGATTTTTTTAGGTTAATCACTGTAAACGAAAACTGTTACAGAGTTTTAGTTCATTTTCTATCTGAAATTCAGATCGAATTCAAATCATACGTTCTAAATGCCCCTTAAAAATAGTCATTCGAGGACTTCCCTCTGCAACACCAATCAACATCATCCAGACTGTGATTGAAGTATCTGGAGGATAGTTAAGTCCGTAAAATTTCTCAACTGAAACGTTGTAAAACCAAGATACCGATGCCTCTGTTCTACATTCAAATCTACAGTAGTCAGAAAGCCGACGAAATTTACAACATGATTAAACTTCTGGGAACAGAAATAAGTCAAACGCTTCTGAGGATGGAAAGGCCCTTCACAGTGTCAGGTTTGTTTTCCATAGCTCTGCAGTTTGTACTCTTCCTCAACGTTGTAAAAGATGTGCTGGGCCTTATCAAGTCAGGGACTCTGCTAAACCATTTGAAGATACACTAAGTGTGACAGACCCCATGCTGCAAACTGCCGTTCATATCCAAGATTTTAAGGGAAAAAAAATAACAACAAAACAGTACTCGATCCTGTCTGTATGTTGATCCTACTCTAAATTAATAATAATGCAAATGTTAGTTCAAATTCATGACCGGCCTCAACTTTTACCATTTCTAGTAAAGTTCGCCCATGAATTTCATAACTCAAATGTTTTAATGGGTGTGCAACAGGCTGCCCCCCCCATATTCCAAATTTCTTAGTCCCTTAAGGAGCATATTCGGCTCAAAACTGTACTGAAATCCTTTTGACTATCATACAAATTTCCAAACAGCATTGACCAGAGCAAATTACTTTTGGCATTCAAAAATACTACGAGTGGCTCTATGTGGTGCTGATGCAGCTTAGTACATTTTTTAGAGCTATGTAGCTCTCCAATTTTCTGATTCCCCAATCATTAACATTCAATACATTGTGAGATTTGAGTTGTTTGAAATTATGTACCTGGAACACCAACAGCATTATGTGTAAACTTCACGAATTTCGGTATTATGTAGATGAGAAGGGCTTTGACATTGTTTTTGTCCAAGAGACCAAACTCCAGCCAGGGAGAGTTCCCAAGCTTGCAAATTATGATTTTTATCAAAATGACAGAGAGACTCCGGATTCTAGTGTTAGATATCATAGTCATACATGTGTCTCTATCTAAAATCATCTTCCTTCAAACTTGAGGCAACGGTTATCGAACTTTTTATTCAAAATTCACCCTCTCTAGTTTTGATCTCTGCCTATCTTTTACACAGTATGATACACGAGGAGCCCCCTCATACATAGATTCAGGTCCTTTTTTGAAATGTTGCATTTAGCTATCAAGTGACCATGGAAAGCTGCTTATCATCGGAGATCACAACCCGTACTCTTTTAATCAAAATACTCCAGCACTCATCTCAACAAATTGGGACTGTTTCGCTTTAAACGTAAGAGTAAAGGCTTACCCTCCCTTGAAATTAAATACAGTGATGCTATTGATAAGGCAGTTGATCAGTTAACTTCAACCTTAACAGATCCTTAACCTTTGACTCAATTTTTCTAAACTACCAACAGAAATTAAACTCAAATTCGTGAAAAGAATAAAGTATGAAGACTTCGGCAAAGAACTAGGAGTTCTGAAGTAAAATTAGAACTTCGTACACTCCAAAATGAGATGAAAGCATCATATGACCAGTACACCCATTCTTGATAATCTGACTATATTCAGTCCTTAACGACTTCGGATAACAGTCTTTAGCTTGCATCTGCCAGTCTTTACAAATATAAATTAACACATTCTGTTCTTAGCTAAGGACACAGTAGTGGTGGCCTATACAGACATGGAGAAGGCTAAGTTATTAGCCAGTAGTCTCCAAACACAGTTCACACCACATGATGAAGGAGTGTTTGCTAACATTGCACATTCCTACCAACATAATGTTGAAAAATTTCTCAACTCTCCGTGCAGGAGAGATTTACAATACACAACACTGAGCAAAATAAGTGAATGTGAATAAGCTCAACCCTAATAAGGCTTCAGGATTGGACTCTGTTACTAATCGCAGGATTTAAATACCTTACCATTAGTTATTTATTTTTCTTAGTAATGCCAAATGTCTGTTACTGCGTTGCTATTTTCCTCAAAGCTGGAAGTGCACACTTATAGTGCCTATTCCAAATTCTGGGCAGTTCCATTCAAATCCTCAGGATTACAGACTCATCAGCCTCGTATCTTCGTTATCTAAGATATATGAATTTGTGCAACTTAAATGCCTGAATGATTTTCTAGGGAGCAAAAAGACCTTATTGACGAGCAATTTGGTTTCCAAATAAAACACTGCACAACGCACCAGCTTCTGAGAACAATGGAATTCATCCGTGAACAGTTACAGCACGAAAGCATACTGGAAGAAGGAAAAAATACATTCTAAGGTAAGAGAATTTAATTTATATGCATTTCTTTACTAAGTTGGTAGATCTGAGCTATGTTCTACTCAAAAGAAATCATTCGTAAGTTACTCTCAGCATTATTTATACAGGTAATTCTCTGTAATTTTGGTTAATTTTCATTCCTATGCAGTTTTATTCGTAATCAAACATTAAAATAATTAGTTAGTTAGTTTTCCTTTTAATCCCCAAATACTCGGCACTAAATGTTTTCGTTACTCGCCGATGCTGAAATGTTAAGAGAAAATATATATCTATTTTTCTTGATTTCTTGATGACAATTTCAGAAAATTATACAATAACAAAATTAATATCTGAAATTTTTATTTTTTGTGTTAAAACAAAATATTGTTACAAAAGAGTACTGCATTAGAGAAAAAAAAGCTTTAGAAAAATCTCTTCCATTATATTTTACTTGTGAGAAAAAGTAATTGAGAAATGTGTGGGCACAGTCCTTTTTTTTATTAGTGAATTAATATGTAAAGGTTTTCTTTTTAATAAGTTCTTTTTGAAAATTAGGCTCAGTTTTCAAAGAGTAAAGCTATTATTAGATTTATTCTGAATTTTATAAATTGCTTTATATTGTCCAATATATTTAATACAGGACTTTATGCACTAAATAATAGATGTGACAGTGACTGCTTTAAAAAAAAAGAGTTTTTGAATAAAATAGACCATTCGGGTAACCAAAAAATTCTTAAACTATCAGGTTCCTGAAATTTCTGAAATTAATTTAGAAATGAGAGAATATGAAAAATACATAGAATTGTGAGAATGCTATTATTAAAAGATATTAAGAAATAAAATTCTTCAACTTGGATTCAAATCAAGGTAGGACTAGTAATTAAAATCATGAAATGAATTAAAAATAAAGTATATCTGTCTAGATCAGGTGTTTATTACGTGTAACTTGTGAATAAAGAATAATCATGAGATATTAGAGCTTTTAATTAGATCAGCACAGAGCCTTTTCTTAAAAGTATATTACATTCCAAACACTTCTAAACATATTTAATTCCAAACACATTTAATTTTCTGTATAAAATTGACAGGTTGCAGTTTTGTCTATGAAGAGCGTGATTTTATCTTGTAGATATGTACTTGAATTGATGCTATTTTGTGGCAATTTAAAAAAAAAGTGGGGGAGGGTATGCTATGAGAATTTCCACTTTTAAATTGCATTTACATTTTGCTTATGAGAGCTACAGCACTAAATTTGCCCTCTTTTCTGCATAAACAATTAAAAGAATTCATTTTGCAGTATTGAACTGTGTTCTGTAGTAATTTACTTTATCGACTCTCTTTTGGGTGCAGAGTAATCATCAAAACTATTTACAGTACATGTGAATATGAAATTCATGACAAATCAGGGTAACAATTCATGCAGTTACATCTGTATATCTGTGATCATGCCTTATGTCTATCTGTGATTGTGTCGTACCTCACTTGTTTAACAGTAACATCAGAACAAGCCCTCAAAATTCACCGTGGAAGATGACCCTGTCTGAAGGCTCTGCTCTTCACTGGCAGAGCCTTCAGACAGACTCGAGCATCATACAGGTGACAGTACATCTTTGCTGAATTCCGCCTCCAGTTTTCATGGAGAGCACCTTTGGGGTGGGATGGTCGGAACGTTTCTAACCCCTCTTTTCCCTATCACCTCTGGAGAGAGGTTTTGACTCGCCGCACATTTAGTGTGCCTTCATGCCGCACAGACACTATACATTTACAAACATGCATGCCTTCTCCGGGATTTGAACGTGGGCCATTCGGTACAGCAGTCAGCATTGCTGACCACTGTCGTGGTTGGGCGGCATCTGTTTACCTTCTGCGGCATAACGAAGTTCTAAAGTCATCGATTCATTAGTGAACGTTTTCAGAGACTGCGTATAAAATCGCTAAAAATCTTACAGGTGGCTTTGGAGTGTTTCTATTTATATTTTCCTATTTGAAGTCTTCATTTGATTTTATTTTTTTCCTATTTAATATAAGAGTAGTATTGTGTTAATTTATATATAGAGAGTAAGTTTATAAATTTTTTAAAACAATCCTCCTATTTAATATAAGAGTAGTATTGTGTTAATTTATATATAGAGAGTAAGTTTATAAATTTTCTAAAACAATCACTTAAAATATGTCATGGTTTTAGTAGACATTTTTGAAACAACTGTTATTTTTCTGTGTATAGTTCTCGCATACAGTTCTGCTCTATACGTGAATGAATGTTCTGATATGATTATTTCATCCTTCTCCCTGTTGAGTGCTATATATTGACAAAATAGAGTATGCAAGAGTTATATTTTTTACAGGTTTAATTTTTATGGGTTTTTGTTTTCTGCTTTCTCACAGGAATAACTCATTTTCTAATAAAACACTATATTTGAATTTTATATTGCTTAGAATATTAAATGCCAATTGCAAAAATTATATAGTTTAAGTATAAGTATTATTACAAAATAAAATTTTAAATGAACATTTTCAAAATTATAAATAATAAATATTTACTTTATATGTTTGTTTTTTTCAAGTCAGCTTACTG
>KK116543.1:410271-436427 GCA_000611955.2 Stegodyphus mimosarum | reverse complement strand
GTGGTAGAATTATCGGCCGTCTGGAATGTGGGCGTACCCAACTGAAAGTATCAGACGAACTTGGAATTGCCCAGAGTGTCATCTCCAGGCTATGGCAATGATTCCAAGATGATGGTAATGTGAGTAGACGTTACATCACAGGTCGCCCCAGAGTTACAACGCCGAATGAGGACCGGCATTTGGCAGTTACTGCCAAAAGAAACAGGCTGAGCACAGCCTCAGACCTGTCTCTTCAGCTCTCTTCACCCACTGGTACGACAATTTCAAGGCAGACCGTGTACAGACGCTTAGGGAAGATTGGTCTATATGGTCGTAGACCTGTCAGATGCGTTCCACTTACTGCAACTCACTGTCGCCTGCGATTAGCCTGGAGTAGAGAACATGCAGTAATGTCGTAAGCTTTGGACACCGCAACAGTGGGTTTGTGTGATGTTTTCCGACGAGTCCTTGCAGTCTGATTCTCACCGGACTTTCATATGGAGAGCTCCAGGTACCCGTTACCACCAAGAAAACATCATTGAACGACACCGTTACGATGGTGCAGGAGTGCTTGTTTGGGGTGGAATTATTCTGGGTTCCAGAACTGACCTGCATGTTCAAATTGGAACCATGACAAGCCAAATCTCTCGGGACGTCATTCTGGAACAACATGTACGTTTATTTTGGGGCGCCATGGGCGTACAATTTGTGTTTATGGATGACAAAGCCCGTCTTCACCGTGCAAACATCGTAAGCGAATGCCTTCAATCGGAGGATATCACCCGTATGGACAGGCCAGCATTCTCACCGGACTTGAATCCAGTAGAGCACGTGTGGGACATGCTTGGCCGACGAGTTGCAGCCCGTCAACATGTCCTACATGTCTACCGGAACTTCGGAGAGCATTGCTTTTTGAGTGGTGTAATATCCCCCCAAGCTCAGATCGATAATTTGATACTCAGCATGCCTAGGCGTTGTACGGACTGTATTGCATCGTCTGGGAGACATACAATGTATGAACAATCATACCAACCATGTAATATTGGTTTTTTGTAAATAGGTTTTTTTGTAATTTGCTCCAGGGAGAAAAAATCGCTATTTTTTTTTAATAATATCGAATATATAGCATCTTCTTTTGCGCTTTACCTTTTGTTTAATAAATAAGTTTTACAAATAAGCAAATTTGTTTTGCTTCTAACTCTTCCTTTGCCTGATTTTGCATTATCCTTAATTTATGGACATGAGTGTATATGAATTATATATGAATTTTTTATAGTCGTGGAAAATTTCAGGCTACAAATTCTTCCAGGTGCATTCACGTCTTCATGTCATTTAACATGGCCTGGGTGTTCTGACAAGTCGGAATGGTATACTGCCTCTAGTACTTCTTCAGCAAGAATTTCTCCTCAAAGGCCACACCTTCGACGAAGTGCTGCAAGATGTTTCGTGAATATAAGGCTTTGAACGCTTGAATAATGTCTTAATCTATGAGCAGGATCAGCGAAGTGGTATTAGGAGGAAGGAACTTGATCCGCAGACCGCCGTAGGATAGGTTTCGCGCAACACCTCCAAGACTGGCAGTGAGGACGACGACATTAAACTCGAGTTCCTTTTCCGCGAGATACATCTTGGCTTACGGAGTGAAGCACTCATGGAACCACTCCGATGATAGCTGCTTCATGATTTAGCCTTTGTCAGCCATAATACACTACATATATTGCATACAACACACTTGGCAGCAGGTTCTTGCTTTTAGTCTTCAGGTCCGTAAGGTTTTTGGCCTTGTAAGTAAGGGCAGGCTTAAGCAAAACATCTCTTAGTATTTTCACACATACGATAGTGACGCGATGCTTATATGCCTTGAAGCCAAGGACCTTGGCCTCATCTTTGAAAATGAATGTCTGAGAAGGTATTCTTTTCCAGAACAATCCTGTTTCGTTTATATGGAACACCTGTTCTGGATTATACTCGCCCTTCTCAAGGATCTTCACAATGTTCTCTGTTGTTGTTCACAATGTTCTCTGCTGCAGGTTGGTTAGCATTCTTCATGGAGAACGACTCTCTAAATGATATCTCTTCTGAAATTTCTCGAAGCAATCCTTGCTCGCTGTGAAATCCATGAACGTTGCGGAAGAGGGTCTTGTTTGGGGTTCTTCAGTCGTAAAGCACCGAGAGCTACCTCGCCTTCTCCCAGATGACCAGTGAATTCAACGAAATATTTTTCTTCCGGCTATCGCTGATCCAACCAGCCAGGGCAGACTCCGTTTTCGCTGTGAATTTATAACGACTTGTGACGACGCGCTTTGCTTCCATGTTGAAAGAGACATGTTCTTTTCATCTTTACGGATGAAGCGAACGGTAGACTCATTTATGTCGTAATTGCAGGAAACCTCCGTAATCTCCGTAACCTGTCGTAACTGCAGGAGTATATTTTCTTGCCATTTTCCATCATATCTGAAAGTTTCACCTTCTCCTGGATGGTAAGCATGTTCCTCAGGCGTTCAGTTTCATCATCAGAGGGCTTGGAGCATTGAGGGACTTAGATAGAAGTTTTCAGAAATAGCAAACACTTACAATAGCAAAGTTGCTTCTGATGGGTAGCAATGTAGAAGCGTGTATGTGAGTAACGAACTTGCATGAGGCTGAGTTATTCAGCGGCCAAAATAGGAGGAGGATAAGATAGCCAATCAGTGAATAGCAAACTCTGATTGGCTTGGTTTCACCACACCCGATTTTTCGGTGAAACATTCTTAACCACAGACAAGGTGTGATCAAGCGGCTGCACCTGGCGTTGAAAGTTTGAAGAGGTGCTCGATTACATAGACCTACAGTCCATAGGTAGAATCATTTTAATTTTCATTGTTATACAGGGGTGCATAATTAACTCAGATAACCGAGCGCGAGCTGTATCTTTTTTACTGTCTCGATCAACTTTTTAATGAATATTTTTGAAAAAACTGCGAAAATCGAAGCTCGAAGTGACGAGTGACGACTGTAATTAAAAAAGGAAGAAACACTTAGTATCCATAACCAAAAACGACAAGTAGAACTTTGGAAGTAAGGGGAAAAAATTTTAGACTTTTTAATGAATATACTTATTTACAAACATATTTATTTTGACACACATTTTAATGAGCTGTTTTATTAAAGAATAAGTTAAATTTTTACTAAAACACATATTTAAATAAAAATATTTAGTAATCTGTTCAGTCTTATTTTACTAATAATTCATTACAGCAGCTAACAGTGGATCTTTTAGAAAAAATTGTTTCTTTCGGATTTAACTAAACACCGGTATTTTAAATTCGAAGGTTTCCTCCAGCTCATTAAACTAGAAAACATACTGTGTGCCTTAAGATGAATTTTCTCCAAAAGCCAGATGAGATAGAACCTCGCTTAGCAAATTCGCCATTGTAACACTCAGTAACAATGAAAACTATTGTACTTACTAGAGATCTCCACCAAACAGCCTTGTTTGTGTATTTCAATGTACAATAAACTGTTGTACCAATCTGAGAGTCAGCATTTAATAAGAAAGCTTTGTTTTGCATCATATTAAATATGCTTATAAATTCCATATTTGTTAGACTATCACATATGTACTGTTTTACTTTTTGGTGCAGCACACTGATAGTCTAACTCTGGAAAGAAAACATGTATTATTTATTTGAAATTCATCCCTCGACAATAGTAATAATAATTATTATTATAAATAAAGAAATAATAATAATTATTATAAATAATAAAATAATAAATATAATAATAATTATTATAAATAATAAAATAATAAATATAATAATAATTATTTTGCTAATAAAATAATCATTAAATTTAAAAGTCAAATTTATATAAACCTGTATAAAAAGTAACGTTCATTAAACCTTTAAAAAAACATA
This sequence comes from Stegodyphus mimosarum, assembly GCA_000611955.2. Taxonomy (NCBI): domain Eukaryota; kingdom Metazoa; phylum Arthropoda; class Arachnida; order Araneae; family Eresidae; genus Stegodyphus; species Stegodyphus mimosarum. Next base: position 432,552 of record KK116543.1, on the reverse strand, counting down.
CTGACAGAGAGAGAGAAAAAAAAAAGAAATTGATTACAAAATTATATGACACTCGCTTGGATTATGAGTAACGATACGGAAACATGCTTACTGACATCATTTTGTACATTTTCAGTGTATCTTCAGTTCATCTTTTGCTAGAGAAAAAACGAGTTCCATTGCAACCAGCTTAAGACAACCTGCATTAAGAGAGTTAGTAAGTTAGCTTATTATACAATTAAAAAAGCCTGGATAAAACAAAGCGTGATAGTTATTGACGCATAATTACGTTCCATGTAAATTATTTCCTGGAATTTGTGAGCTCAAGTGATACTTAGAACTTCTGTAAGTATTTCTGAAGTTTATGACTGGTGTTCTAACATTTCGGAAAAGTACGAGGTCTGGCTAAGCTTAGAATCACTGGATCGTCGACCAGTCTTTTTTTTTTTTTTTTTTCCGTGCAAGTCATTAGATTCTGCAAATAAGCTTTATAAGCTAGTGATAACAAAGGAAAACGATGAAAGGAGTATGTTAAACTTTTTACGATTTTGAGCATTTCGAAAGCTCTGAAATCTTTGTTGTCAGTATTGATATTTTACCGTCACGATTCTTCAAAGTATACTAAACAAGCAAAGTACAGATTACATTTTATTATTTCCTCCGCCTACTCCATTTTATATGCAGTTTACTACAGTTATCTCTCATTGCGCCTGCTATTTTGAGTGCATGAATCTCGGCCCTGAGCTACGAAACTCATGTACTACATACGAAAACATTTAATATAGTTGCATGTTTGTTCACTTTCCTAATGTCTTGTTCTACGACAGGTTTAAAAGGTATGATTTAATACAAATCTATAGATCTTCAGAAAAGTACAGAAGATTAGCATACACTTTCTTAGTACCCATTTCTTTTGTTAATTAATCAATCTTTGGCTTTAATTAAATCAGTTCTTGGCTTTTAGGTACACCTTTACAGTGGACGCATTGCGTCTATGTCAATAACCTAGTAATAATTTTCACACCACTAACACTTAAAATACATTCTTATACCCCTTAATTTTTTTTTAAATGGATCTCAGAATTTTGTTTGATTTGAGTGAAATTCCATATGCAAATGTTCTAGGGTTGAATATACAAATGATTAATTAAATGCTTCTGACCTAAATATTGCCCATAGCAATGCATAAAAAACTAGCATAGACTAGAATACGTCAAGAATATATAAAGTATTTTCTCTCTTCTTTTTATATGTCTCCGTGACGTCCGACACGTATTCAGGAGGTCCGGAGCTCGAATCGCGAAGAGTACGCTGCGGATTTCTTCATGTTCCTGCATTGATGTAACCTAATAACTTTAAAAGCAAGAATAAAACCTTATATGCAAGGGTAGTAAGGATAGTGAATTAAATCGGGATGAAATTCTGCATTGCTATGATGTCTTGATGTGGAATCTCCTGTAATGATAACAGAAGGGCTGTTTTGTTGAACTTAAAAGGCCGGTTCGTATGGACAATAACACGAGCCGGAACTACATGCCAGTAAAATAAGAGTAGAGCCAATGGTCATCGAAATATAATCCGGATAAATGAGCACAATGGATTGGAGTCATTGATTTGTAGAGCCATTAGGATTTTTTTCAATGTCAGGAAACTGAAAAAAAAGGACAATGCCCTCGCCGGGACTCGAACCTGGACCTGTCGAATATGGACCGAGTTTGCTAACGTTGCACCACTAAGGCATGCAGATAAGAGGGAGAAAATACCTTATAGATTGATTGAACGAGAGGCAGAGATAATTCAGCGTCATGGCAGAGCTCTTTTGAAAATCGTATGAACAAAATATTCGTTCCATCGTTTTCCATACATATACATTACTTTACCAATAATGACCAGACACCTTAGGGTGTGTTTATATGAAGCTCAAATAGTGTCTAACTTCAGTGACACTTTAATAGCATTATGGGTCCTGCATAAACGAGTGTGCTGGTGCCCCTTACGATAACCACCCACAGAAATGAAATTTAAATAAATTAACATAGGGCTTTTATGCTCGTAGGTCCCCTGGCAAGGACACGATGAGCCCATTCTTTAAGACGACCTGTCTAGATTAGTCAATAGCCATTGTCAAAACAGCATCGACCTATCAACGAATACTTAAGTCTTGAAAACTATGGATAGGTATTTTGTGCCATTCGTCCAGGAGCACGGTGAAAAGCTCTGCATTTAAGGGATTTGGTCTGGTTCGCGATTAGTGATCCAACTCATCTCTAAGTCGGAAAGTTATGTCTAGATCAGTTTTGGAGCTGGTCGATTGAATTCATTCACTATCATTTCCTCAAATTACTCGCTTGTGATATTTATTTTTCGAATCAATGCATTAATGCATGCTGAAAAAGAAAGATACCAGTTCCAGTCATTTACTATAGAACCGAGTAGAGAAAATGATAATTAGCATTCTCCTGGCAAACACCGTGTGCACACCCGCTCATCAAATCTTCGCAACTTGTACCTACACTATTGTAGACGCGCTTCAGATTATAGTAACTGACAAACAGCGTTCCATATAATGATCTATGGGTTATGTACTGGAGTTTGTTCTTGGAGTCTAAATGTGAACGCCTTTCGTTGGATAACACAAAAGAGGTATCACATCCTTAAACTAACTGAAACTCTATAACTCCAATAACTACATTAAAGCAATTGAACCTACAGCTACATTAAACCTGTAGAGTCATTAGGTTTACCGAAGCAGGAGACGCGTAAAAAATGAGCAGTGCCCTCGCAGGGATTCGATTATCGGACCTCCCGATTGCTAGCCGGAAGTGCTATTCAGTTACGCAACAAAGGCACGCTGAAAAGAGAGAGAAAATACCTTATAAATCAACTGAAGGTCTATAATTCTTTACTACTATATAACGAGGATTTCCGGTTTGATTTCACATCTTGAAAGTATTGAAGATCCGAACTGTCAACTTTTTAACTTCCCAGATCGGGATCACGAGTTTTATAACTCCATTTATCTACTACATAACTCACTCTTGCATCCGATATCAAGAACATAAAAGAAATCCCACAGTTAGAATGACCAACTCGACTGATATGAAAATTTTGCTAAAATTAAGCTTCACTCAGCACTTATTCTGCTTTGAATCACGAATAAAGAATTCGATGCTGTTATAACACTAGCCAACACTGAGAAACCTTAACTCTGTAGGCAGAATTTTTTCCTGTTCTCTAAGCAGTAACGTGGGCTCTTGGTAAAATCTTTCGAACAGTTTTAAGCACAGAGAGAGTGTCTAATATTGAAGTTATTAGTGGTGGCACCTCTAAAGTGAACTCTTTTAAACTATCAGGGAACTTCTCCTCATTGGCAACGGTCTCATCCCCTGCAATTGATTAAATCTGGCGTAGGGCACGAGGGAAATAAATGGGCGGACATGTTGCAACAGCATACACATGCCAGGATACGGGACATATTTTGAATCCGGAGTCAACACTGAAAAGAAAAAATAAATCGGGGTAAAAGCTGGCAAAGGCAATTTGGGCAAAGAGAAAAAAGGACGTATCACCTATGACTATTTTACACTACTCTTGTCAGGAAGCTCTAAAATCAGAAAGCTCCATGCTGGTCCAGCTGTACACTGAACACTGTCCTGTACCGGCCTGTCTATAAAAGTCGGACCAGTGCTTCCATGGTAAAGTAGGCAATTTGAGACATTACTTAGATGAATGTACTCTAACATAGGAAACGAATCTCTTAGAATCCTCTGAAAATAATCTTCAGACCTGGAATGCTTGACTAGTGGAAAATGAAAAGATCTAACGAAAGTAACTGCGTATATTAACTCTAATGCTGATAATATAGTAATAATGCTGATAATAATAGTCTTTCGTATAGCATGTTACTTCTAATTTACAACTACCTACTGCGAAGTTCACAGCTGAGTCTCACCTAGCATTTAATCTGTAACTCGCATATTTTAGTCATGTTGCCTAAACCGTAATCTTATAAATAGTATGTAAATATTTCTATGAATTATTATTTTGATACTTACATATATTCTGTAAAACGTTCCTGTAATATTTGACACAATAAGTGTTTCTATGAAACTGATGTAAATAATCCTGTAATTTATACAGTACAACTTTTAAGCTTATGATATACTGTTCACTTGTAGCAACGCAGGAGTCCCATGTAAAGGGTCTTGTATGCCCATTTAACTCAACAACATTTGTTTAAATTGTGTCCTCTACTCAGACCTCAAGGCCCTTGGCTGTACTGCATACATATTAAATTACATCCTCCAGACACTCCAGAGGACATGAAATATGTATTAGGTCCGCTGCCCTCATGGAGGTGCAGAGGCAAAGAGCCGACAATGAAAGCGGTGATAATGAAAAGGATAAAGCGCCTTTAACTTATAAAATGTTAAAAGAATTAATGAAAAAGAGCTCAGGAATTGTCAGTTTTTGTAATGGAGCTTGACTTCAGTGAAGAAAAGAGAGAGAGAAGCTTTATGAGAAACATTGAAAAACTCTGTGCTCTTTATCACAAACTTTTTAAGGAGCTGCGTCAGTCATTGTTCCAAACAAAAGCCATGAGATTAAAAAAAAAGATTATATCATGCACTTATTCAGCAGCAATAAAAATCTTTTAATTTATCAGCTGTTTCTTTTAATTACAACAGTATTTAGGTTTGTTTAATTTATACATATTTTCTCAATGACACCTAACATATTTTTTTCATAGCTCGTTAACTTTGTGGAACGCGATTTCGCTGCATGAACAATATGTTAATGAGGTTATCCCAACGTTCGGCAAGGGTTTACTGTGCCGAGTTGGTCCAATGTATTAGCTGTGGGTCCCAACTTTAATGGAGAAAACACCAGGGACTGATCCGAGGATCTTCCACGAATCTTCCTCTGCCACGAAACCATTCGAGAGGATTTTCGGCTCGTGTCATGCACTTATAAACAGCCATATACTTATAAACAGACACCATGTATTTGTACCCAGCCATGCCTTCTCCAAGGTTTGAACCCCAACCCCATAAGACGGCAGTCCACAACCTTAATCACTATACCGATTACAGCAGCTTCGTTTAATGACCACTTAATCTCCAGTGTCATTTCCAGCCATGTCTCCTCCGATCAACTGGGACTCTGTTGATATGTGGCGTTGCCTACAATGACGCGTCTCTATTTGTTCTGGGTGTCAGTGGTCCTCACGTACGTATTTAGAGGTGGATTGACATGTGCATGAATTCTGCTTGCCTTAAAAAAATTGTAATTTTCCTACACCTGCAATAACTGTCTGAAAAGCCAACTTTTAGGAGAACTAGAAACTACTTAGCTCTCTACACGATCCTAACGGTAGTACAATATATTGAGGCAATTTTAAGACAAGAGTGGCAGCTGCCACTTTTACTAGAATATCCCTAGGCTATTTTCAGCAGTGCCCGGCTATACATGGCCTGGCTCCCATAAAACTGCCTCCGCAATGCGAGTATACGTTCTTTGATTATCACAATCGCTCAAACTCTCTCTGATCGAAAGTTGAGAAAGGTTGGGCTATTAAACAGTAGGTGCTGTCATCATATGTGACGTAGGAGGGACGCGCCTATGTTCATCCCAGAATGCTAAAAAACTGGCCTGACAAGTCATACCTTAAGATACCAATGAACTGTATGCGTTTGAATCACTCTAGCTAATCACTTATTATTGACTTCTTAAATTTTTGTAATTATTTTACCTGAATAAGGGGCCTTATTATTCTGGGATCATCATGGTATCTCTTCTTATTTGTATACTCTGTACATTCTGTTTTCAAATCATGTAACAAGGATTTTTTTCACTGTTATACTTTTTGTCAATTCATGTCAGTAATTACATCACTATAATCCGATGTTAGCAGACGTTGCAAAAATATATCAAGCATAATTTTTCGTTTAATTATCATAGAAGAAAATTTTAAAAGGATTAGAAAACACGTATGAAGTGATCGAAGCGTGTTTCCTGTCGAAGTGGTTAATTTAACTGGATAATCATTTTATTGTTTTTAAAATTCTTTTGTCTCGTTTCCTCTTTTTCAGCAATCACGAATAATAAATTTTCAGCTGTTTTTGAACAATTTATACAGTTACCGGATTTTTTGTACTTATGAGAAAAGTGAATTGCTTTTAAATAAACTTAGCTATAATAGCTACGTTTCTTGAATTAAAGAAATTTGAAAAATAAATTTCGTACAGTTCATCAGGTTTGATTAATCGTATCTGCAATTGGCTGCATTTAGAAACTGAGTTAATTTAAGCCTTGTATGTAGTATATAACATTTACAATTTAGTATAAAGCAGTACAAAAGGCGCAAAAATTGAAGTTATCATTATTATTTAATATCTTTTTCATTCATAATATTAAATTATTTTATTGTATTTTGTATTTTTACTATGCTTTATTATTATTATTATTATTATTATAAATTATATTACTATTATGCTTATTAATTATTATTATGTTTATTATAATTAATTATTATTATGTCTATTATAATTAATTGTTATTATGTTTCGTCCATCTTTGATGTTCGTCATATCTATTTTTGCTGCAGAAATATAAGCAGATAAAATGCTTACTTGAAGTCCTGTCGCCTTAAAAATAAGTCATAACTGGTATTTTCAAAATATTAATGTTTTTCTTCATTTTGCAAGTACAAAGGAACATCGGATCAGAAGCGCCTCACATCACGAACAATTCGGTTCTGAACAAAAACAACAACAAAAAAAAAGGCCCACCAGCGGCCGAGCGGTAAGGACGCTGAACACTGGTAGTTCGGTCCGAGGTTCGAATCCCGCGAACGGGCTGGCTGCATGGGCGTTTTCGTGGTTTTCCCCATGTGTAACGTGTATACGAGCCAGTTTCCATTAGAAAGTCCTCCACGAAGGCATCCCTCCCTTTAGGCAGATAGCCCTCGTGTGCTTTGCCATAATTGAATAACCTAACCTAACCTCTGAACAAAAAAATACCTCTGATAACGAAAGATGTCTCGATGAAACGAAGACACAAGTCGAGATCATATCACTTTCAAAGGTACTTTGAAGTAATTTGTGCCACATAACTAACACTTAGGAACTCCTGGAAACATCATTTTAATGTTTCTTATTGCTTAACTCTTAATAACAAAGCCCGGCAACAAGTGATTTACAAGAACATGAATGCCGCTTGGAAGAAATTATGGCCAGATTGGACTGCAGGCAGAGACTTTGATCACTTTTACGTTTTGGCCTTTTTTTTTTTTTTTTTTTTTTTTGTTAGGAGATTATATTGTGTCTCTAGGCAAAACTATATGCTAGGGCGTTAATAGTGGAGAGAATGCTGCCTATATGCTGTCAAATCATAAATTTCGAAATCCCTCTAAACACGGAGGAAGCTGAAAAAGAGGGGACTTTTCCTTTTAAGTCGTGAGAAAATGTGAGGGGGGGAGGTCGTTTAAACATCTAACCTCTCTGCATTCAGTTTTATACAGAAGACAACGAGAAAACAAATTGAATTCTTCGAATAAATTCAATTTTGTACAATGAAAATGGGTTATTGAACGATAAACTGTAAGGCAAATAACATCTTTTTTTTGGAAGTCATAGGAGTAGAAAGACAGATATTTGTTACATCAATGAATATGTAGTAAATATTGAGTTCTGCATTTCGAATGCGATGTTACATGTATGCGAAGTATCTGAGAAAATAGTCTTAACCCAAAATGGCTTTCAACCTCTTCACATCTAAGGCCTGTTTTTCAATTACATTGCGGTCGCTGCTTTTTGGCTAATTTCTAATGCCATATAAACATTAAATTCTTTTTAATTTGAGACTTATGAATAAAATAAAGCAAACTAGACTGCAGAAAATTCTTCGAGAGGAAGTTAATAATACTGAAAAATACATTATTGACGCATTTTTTGGTTTTATATGTAATAGTTAATACGGAATCCTTAAAATTATATATATCTATGTATAGGTATATATAAATGGAACAAAATATAGAACAAGCTATAAAATATCAAAAAATATCTCTAATATACAATATTCATTAGCGTAAATATATTTATGTAATATCAATATAAATGGTTAGTTAGGTTAGTTGCATATCAGTATATACATATATCTATCTAAGGTTTAGTTCCTTGCAGTAAATTGATGACAGATGAGTGCATGGTTAAGGTAGACATTATTATGATATATATGTACGCCATTTTATAAGTATACATAAAACACAGAGGTGTTTAAGCTACTTATATATACATTTTTTTTTTTTTTTGCAAAAAAATCGAAGAACCAAGAAGGACTTTTGCGATCGTGACGAAATTTGGTCTGCAAAAATTTCTTGATCGAACATGCAAATGATCAAAGTTTCAAGGCAAATGAACAGGAATTGCGATCATAGCGCCCATTTCTAGTGCGCAATTTGCTAAGTATAAAAGCAGTAACACAGGCGGAAGATTTGTTGTCTTTTTTGTTGCTGCCATTGTAATTCCGTAAAGAAGCAACTAAAGATGCCATTACGATGATATCGAAGACCTTACAGACAACTAAACTAATGCGAACCCAATTACTTCGAACGTGTTCGCATTGTAGGGTTGCGTGAAGCTGGGTGGTCATACTGAGCAATAAGCCACCACCTGCAGCGTACAGACACTGCTGTGCAAAGATGTTAGCAGCAATGGTTGCTACAAGGAAACTGCCGACGAAATGAAGGCTCTAGAAGGCCAAGGAGCTCAAATGCGTGGCAAGATAGTTTGATCGTTCGCCAGGCCCGAACCGCCGCAACGTTATCATTGTCGACTATTCGACGCACTGCAGCCATCTCTATACCTTCCGTGGTACCGTCCACCATCTCACGACGCTTGTCTGAGGCGAGGTTACGCTCACGGAGGCCTTTAAGACGTTTGCCTTTAACATCGGCGGAGCATCGATTGTCAACATCGGCATCGATTGTCAACATCGACAACATCGGCGGAGCATCGATTGTGCGACGTTTGCCTTTAACATCGTTTGCCCCATAACATCGGCGGAGTCGTCTGGAGTGGTGTCGCAGCCGATCATCATGGCTGCCATCAGATTGGCATCGTATAGTGTTCAGCAACGAATTCCGCTTCACTCTTGAAGCAGATGACCACCGTGTTCGTGTCTGGAGAGGACGGGGGTAGCAGCTCCAATTAGCCTTTGTCTTACGAAGGCATCTCCGTATATCTTTAACAGCTCAACGATATATTGATATTATCTTGCGGCCGGATGCATTACCCTTCATGGCACGTCATCCTGGTGCCATTTTCCAACAAGATAATGCCAGGCCACATATTGGTCGCATATCTCTGGACTGTCTCCGTGCGGTTGATACTCTTCCTTGCCAGCAAGGTCACCAGACCTTTCACCAATCGGGCATGTCTGTGACATGGTATGCCGAAAGATTCGGGCGCCACAAAATATCGCAGATCTGGAGCGACAACTGATGAATGCCTGGCAGAATGTGTCGCAGGATGACATTAGGAACCTCTACTACTCCTTGCCTCGACGAATTCAAGCATGCATTGCCACCAAGGGTGGTTTGACTAGCTACTAATTTGAATACTCAATGGGTGATTGTGAGCCGCGAACAGTACTACGATTTTTTTAATCATTTTATTATCTGTGTATGAGCTATATGCATATTCAGTTTCATCAAAGACAACTATTTCCTTCATAGTGCTTCGATTTTTTTTTGCAAAAGAGTGTATATATTATTTGCTCTGGTTTGTTTGATTATAGCAAAACACTCGACGGCTATTTGCCTAGGGTAAGGATGCCTTCGTGAAAGACTTTCTAAGCAAAGCTGACTCGTATACACGTTACACATGGGGAAAACCACGAAAACACCAGTGTTCAACGGCAACGACCTAGTTCAACGACTTTACTGCTCAGCCGCTAGTGAGCCACACACACATCCACATTAAATTATTAAATTATATTTGTTTATGAAGTGTAATTTAGTGCAGTTTAATTATAGAGAGTTATAAAATATTCTACCGAATTACTTCGCTGCGTAGATTTTTTGTAAGCTTCATCATATTTCTTAAAGAGAATCTCAGTGCTAATTTCATTTCTAAGCCTTTTATGTGCCTTTTTTTTTCTGCTCTGAATTATATTTAGAGAATTATCTCGCATGATTATAGCTGAAAATGCAGTTTTATTAAAGAAGAATTTAAGGATGAGAAGAGATTGAAGTCCTTTTCTAACTATTCTTGAAGCATTTAAATAAATAACCCCCCCAAAAGGCACTTTAATACGGATTACTGAACTAGGGTGCTGGATAGAGGTTAGATTAATTAGCTAACAAATTTAAATTTTGAGTAAAAATGAATTCATCTGCATTCTTAAAGAAGCAAATATTCCAGAGAAAAAAAATTTTTTTTCCTAGTCTTGCAGTCATAATATTTTTCTTAAATATTCAGCTAATTCATATTCAGATATTCCAATCCATTATAATTATTAGTAAATCAATATAGTAAATAAATAATTAGCCCTATTGCATACATATAGAAATACCTATTCTCGTAATTACAGATACATGTATGTTACTCCCTTCGTAATTTTCTCTCTATATATATTTATATTTGTAATTAATAAACATTTTGAAAACAGCGTTATATTTTAAAATTCTTATTTAGAAATGCGTTTATAATGGCTTTTATGTTCACGAAAGATATTTCCCTCTTTACTCAGGTTCACTATATTCAAGTCGATAAGCCAATGAATGGAAAGATCGATTTGTTCATTTATTCCTAGTTTCAAATCGGATGAATAGACTCGCAGTGCAAGCTACAGTGAGATATGAAAATTTTACAAAGGGTTCGTACTTTATCTCATGGAAACAAAGTATCAGAATCTAATTAAATGTTTCACTTCTTAGAAAAACAGAAAATACAAATATTTGTGAATAAAAATAAATAACTTAAAAATTTAAATTTAAATTTAAATTTACAAAAATATAATAATTCTAAAATATTTCAGAAATTACATAAAACAGCTAATAAACTTATTCGGCACGAGCTCGCTAAATGTAAAATAGATTGTGCAGTCAGAAAGCTCTCCTTGTCACAGAAATATATTGCTCATCGTGTTTAAAGTTTATTCAGAATAACGTGCGAAGTTCAGTGAGTAACATGTATTTTCCTTTGAATGAATCAACCTACCCCCCGCCAAAAAAAAAGATGAGGACTTGAAAATTAGATGGAAATTTAACAAATAAATTGAACGAGCCCTCCTACAGCCTACCACTGTGTGTAAGCATTTTCGTGGATTTCCTTAAGGTAATGTAAATATGAGCCCATTTTCCCTAGAAATTTCTCCATGAAGCCATGCTTGCCAACCCTCATATGCTTTGTCATATTCAATTAAATAAGCACAAAAATCATTCTTAAGATGATTAAGTAATTAATTTCATGTTAGGTGATACGAAACTTTTCAAAAACTAGGATACTTTCCTTAAACAATTAATGCTGTTCAACTAGAATTAGCACGGATTTATAGCAGTGCTTTTCAGCCTCGTGACTTATATGTATGTATTGCTCAGGGAAGGAATAAAAGGAAATTCATAGACGAAAATAATATAATAATGAAATATTAATAAAAAATAAATATAATCATTAAATTCATTTGATAATTATGATTTATTTTGCAATTATAAGGAGATATGCGTTAGTAATAATCCAAAAAAGCGCATATTAATATTACTAAACTGTTTAATAATACATAAAAGAGCATTTCGAAACTTTTCGCATCCTATATAATTTGTCTCCATTCTGATACCATGTACATCCTTGTATATATTACTGACTCACAGTGAAGAACAGAGAACTCTGTAACTCTATTCAAGTTTTTATCCCTGATACACTGATATTGAATGAGACCTAAAAACACTTTTCTTTTACAATATATATCCCCTTATGATCCCTAACCCTCCCCTTTATTTTCCCCTTCGCAATAAACGTCATTCTTCCCCTCTTGACCGCATTTGCGACGCCACCAGTGGAGAAGTTACTAGAAAAGCATAAAAATGAGCGCAGTAGGAGAAAACTGCAGTAATTTCAGAAGCAGGGCCAATAAAAGGCGATTTTGGCAGAAATGTCTTAAATTATGCTTTCATCTTTTTTATCCATTTCTTATTGCGTTTATATATATTTTTTCATATTTAGTTATTTCCATTGGTATTGGGTTACGAACTTACACAGAGTACTGTTATCAAGTAAGCAATTATTGTGGTCCTGGAACGAACTAATTCATTTACATTAAATTCCTATGGGTGAAAATTATTTAGGATTATGAAAATTTCCGTTTTTGAACGGCTTTCAGGAACGAATTAAATTCGCGAAACGAGATTTCGTATTTCATTTACAATTTTTAAAGCTTGAACTATTGCAGAAGATTTAAATAATTTGCTGAATACTGCACTACTTGGAAAAGGTTACTAAAACCAATACATATCAATTTACGGAAATCATTAACACAATGAACAACAGATGGCAGCACTGCTTTAGCACAATGATGCATCGTAAAGAAGTTTCTAGGGCTTAGTCGGTAAATTGTACTCAGGATTTCCTTATTTACGCACTGGATACGTTCCGCATAAAACTGTATAAAAAGTATACTAAAATTAGAATAATAGTGGATCGGTTTCTTTGTGTAAAAATTCAGTTCAGGATACAAAATAATGGCATTCGTTATTGTTTAGGATAACTTAATTTTATAAAAAAAAATACCGGACTCTCGTGATACTACGCCTAAAAATTTTAAATTCATTGTAAGTACGTATCATATGTAAGTACTTTTTATAGAAATTCTCATATGTAAGTACTTAGTGAGTATGAAATAAAAATTTTGTTAATCATTGAGCATTTGTTTTTTTAAATTTGGAGGCGGCAATCTTAGGAAAGTACGCGGACAGCCAATGGCCTAGGAACGGCCCTGAAAATATAACAAAGATTATACAGTTAAGTGGGTAATTTATTACATTTCTATTAAGGTATTAAGGTAGGCTATGTACACTGCGAAAAAAAAAAAACTGAAATGTTTCAGATTTTAAATTACGTCCAAAGGGGTGTTTTTTAACGTTTTGTGCGCTATCTTTATTTATTAAATATCACGTTTTTCGCGCTTAAACCACAAGATTCAGTTCAACAGCAATATCGCAAAATAATTTAAGAATGAGTATATCTTTAGGATTTCCGATACACAGTTCCGCGCGCTTTAGATAAAAAGTATTTTTTTCCATAGAGTGTTGCCATTGCCCTCTTTTAAATCGTTTGAGTTTGTTCATCAAAAATTCGTTAAAGTTTTACAAAATATGAAATAGATAATAAAACAAATTCCAAATTCGGGCTTCCAGATGCGCATATTCGGGTGAAAACGTACGTTATTCAAAATTGAATGGCTCTAGGTACCGTTGTTTTATTACATTTGGAGAAATATATATAAATTTATGCAGATTCTTCATTATTTAATTTCTTTAAATATAATACAGGGCTGCAAGATTTTGTGGCAACAGTTTGGAAAGCGATTCAGACTTTTAATGTTTCCGACGCAAAATCGGAAAACGAAAACAATAGTCTTTCAGGGACAAAGCCCCTTTAGACTAAAAAAAGAGGACAGTTTTAAACTCCCGTTCTACTGGGCCGATTGACGAAATTCAAATTGCGTTTTCCTTGTCTCGAAAGCCCGACTTAGGATATATATTAGATTTTTATGTAGCTTTGTTCTAATATAGGTATTTTGACTCAAAATATGACTTTTTCTGAAATAACACACCAATTTTTTTCCATATTTCGATTCTACGACTTAAATTATGCCTAAATATTAAATTTTGTAAAATTTGGCGCGAAATTTACGGAGGAATTCAAAAATTTAACTTGGTGCATTTATTTTCAGTTTGAGACCAGAATAATTCACTTGGCTAACTTCTTAAATATATGACAATCTACTTTCGTTCCCCTTCCATTGTGCAGGACCGGGAAAAAAGTCACATCGTTCCTACCTTTTTACATTGTGGATAAGCGAAAAAAGTCACATCGTTCTTACTTTCAAATAATTTTAGCAAAGTGCGTAAAGCACATTTTTGTTGTTATCGTTTGCAAAAATATGCCAAATTTCAAAACACGCCAGTATATAAATTTACGTATATCTTGGGAAATTTCGAATAAAAAGTTTTAATTTCTTTGCAGATATCTTTAGAAATACATCTACTTTAAGATGGTTATAAAAATTTTATAGGTTATAATACAAAATTTGTTTCAAAAAATTTATAAAAATGATTTAAAAATACATATTTAAAAAATAAAGCATAAAGAATGGGTAAATTTTATTTGGAATGAACCTAAATTTCGAACTGTGTAGAAAGGAAGCAAATAAGTTTCATAAAAAAAGAGATATTAATAAATACATACCAAATTGAATTAACATAGGAAGCTAAAACTTTGAGAACCAATTTTATAGAAACTACTCGTGTGATTTTTACGAAACTTGGAAGTTTGGTATAATTTGAAGCGTAGAATTGAAGTATGGAAAAAAAATTTGCACGTCATTTCAGAAAATGTCCGATTTTGTGTCAAACTACCTGCATTTGAACAATGCTATATATTAATTTAATACATATCCTACGTCGCGCTTTCGAGACATGAGAAACGCAATTTGAATTTCGTCAATCGGCCCAGTAGAAGAGGAGATATAGAACTGTCCCCCCTTTTTGTCCCCCGCCGTGTACATGCTGAGTTCAAATGTTTCAAATATATTTTTCTGCTGTTTATGCAGAACAGCATAGTTTGGTTATTTTTGCTTCTTCAATATTTTGCTCACCTTCTGTACGTTTGTTTAGAAAACTTTGTAATCTGGGCTTAACTGGATTTAAACAAAAATTTGGTTATTCATCGCCGTCGCCGTGGCTGTTTTTTTGTGTGATTTGTGTGTATAACTCTTGGTATTAAACCATGCAAGCGGCCACATTGAAACTGTACAGTTTGTTCCACATTACGATCTTGTGTTATAAAATTATTTTCAAATTTATTTGTCAGTTGCAGGTCTCCAGGGACTGAATCCGCTGTTATTAGACCTCTTTCGTCAATGTCACTACTTTCCTTGGGTCTGGTGGGATCCTCTAAAATGATTTTGAATATTTCTTCCTCGTTGAAAACTTCTGCACCAGTATGTTCAGTTACAAGCCTTCTCGCCAATCAAAGCCTACTCGATCAACTGCATGTGCCACAGTTATGATATCTGAAAGCAGTTCAGTTATATTCGGACTCATATGATTAGTTTTAAACATCCTGGCCAAATTGGTCTTCACCGGGCATTCAGAGCACGGCTTTAATTCTGATAGCAATATACCAACATAGTACGTAGTCCATAACTGAAAATGTTTTCCATGAATTCATTATTGTAAAAATCTTTAACAAACGTATTCAAGATATAGCGGAAAGTTCTTTTAATGTAATTTGTCTTAAATGGCGCAATAATCTTCTGACTTTGCGGCTGAATCAAGACTACCCTATTGGGCGGCAGGAATAAAACTTTCGTATTTCAGTGCAATATGCCCATGTCTACCAGATGTATTGCCTACAAATAATAAGATATCGTTATTTTCGGTATATTTTCGTGCTTCAGGAACGAAAAGACTGTTAAAACAATCAACAAACATTCCGGCAGTCATCTATCGTTTTGTGTTCGACATGCAATGTACTTGAGATTATTCAAGTCCACAGCTTTAATGTGGACTGAGAGTTCCGTCGAGTTTCCGAAAAGTTGAGTTTTGCGGAATAAGTGGTGGGTTTTTGAGAACTCTTAAAATTTAATCCTTTGATGCGCGCGATATATTTTTATAATGTTTTAACTAAAAAAATTCTAGAAATCAAATAATGTGATCCTAGAGGCAAATAATATATGAATTAAAAAAAATCTACTCTTGCCCATTGATCTGTGGGTGGTAGTACCGCTTTTTCCATCTGTCGAGCCAGCCAGCACTAGTAGTAAATCCAGGCTCTCCTTCTTGACATTCATCATAAAACTTTAGAGCTTTCTTTTGTAAAATTGGTCCTGAAATGGGTGTTCTTTCTTCCCTTTGCTGCCTGAATCACAAATAAAGCGCCTTGCTCACTTTTTCGTATTCACCGCCTTTCATACTTTTTCCTTCCTTTAAAGTAACCCTATATGCTCTTTTCAGACACCAAAACTTGATCTCGGGCCTCCTCTTTTTCAAAATTTTTCAGAACACATTTTCATGTTTTCCTTTATCTTATGCCGTTCCGCTTTCTCACTTCCTGAAGCCGTTCATTTCGTCCACTTCTTTATGTCGTTCATTTTTGCAAAAAATGTGTCTCGAAACAAAATGCATCATTTTTCTCGTATGACTTAAAGGATTTACATACTTATATAAGATTACTAATTCAAAGCACATTTCTATTCTTAACAAAGTTCAGTAATGTTTCACGTGAGAGTCTCTTTTCTTGGGGAAACAAACCCTGAAGGCTTCGATATGAATAAATAAGCTAATTTAGTATAACTAAGTACTTATTACAAACATGCAAGCAATTATCATAACCTTTTCCTCCCTTTCTGTACGAAGATATTTCCTTTTTTTTTATTATTTCTAAAATTTTCCTTGTGGTAGATAGTTATTGTTTTCAATAAGTTCAGAAACTAATATATATATATATATAGAGAGAGAGAGAGAGTTTATAGAAAGTAGTAGACGAACTAAGAGACCTTTTAGTCAAGAATTTTGCGCATTCAGCTACAAAATTAAAATTAAAGCCAAGTAAAGGCAGTAAAATTCTAAAAGCAATTGCCTAAATGTAAATTAGATATTTATGCTCCTAGCAAAAAGAGAAAAATTCTAAAGGCAATCGCCTAAAAGTAAATTTGATTCCTACGTTCCAAGGTTTAAAAACGTCAAATTAATTAAAAACAAAATTAATTACTCAAAAGAAAAACGAAAAATAATAATAAAAAAAAACTAAATGTTGATATTCAAGATAATCAACATTTAAAAATTTTAAGTATATTTACGTAAAACGTAAAAAAAATTAAAGCACAATCAAAATTAAAATTAAAACACCAGAAAAATGCAAAAAATAGCAGTAAATGGCAATTTAGCCTACGTCGAGTTTTTGTGGACTTGTCAAGAGAAAAGCACGTCAGCTCGTGCATAGGTAAACTCCATTACGCGTTTCGCCATACGACAATAATTCAGACAAAAGCAAAAAAAAGTTTTAACAGATAAAAATAGATAATTATCTACATAATACCGTAGGTCTCAATTCTTATCGTTTCTATATATGTATATATGTATTATTATCATGAAAGAACTTTACTTATGTCTTATTCTTTGCAGTATTTACAAAATGGAATCATAACTTGTTTTAAATTCTCCTGTTCGGCATGTATTTGAAATGGTTTCTATGAGCTTGTTTTAATATTTTTAAGCAGTGAATACCATTTTCCTTACGTTTAATTACACTCGTGTCCATAAATTAAGGATAATTCGGAGTTACGCGGAAATCGAACTCTAAAATAAATATATCACCTATAAAATCACTACACACATCTTCAAGAATCATATGCAAATTCAGGAAGTAACCAGACGACACCGAGGGTACGTCACAATGACGAGAGTGTAAGAGAGTGATATATAAGGAATACAGGCAAAGAAGTAAAATTGTTCGCAGGAGTTTTATAAGCATTTCAGTGCAATAACCGAATAGTTTTGACACAAAGGACGTATTTGGATGATTTTTACGTGGTAGAATTAGCGGACGTCTGGAATGTGGGCGTACTCAACTGGAAGTATCAGACGAACGTGGAATTGCCCAGAGTGTCATCTCCAGGCTTCAGCAACGATTCCAAGATGATGGTAATGTGAGTAGACGTTACAGCACAGGTCGCCCCAGAGTTACAACGCCGAATGAGGACCGGTATTTGGCAGTTACTGATAAAAGAAACAGGCGGAGCACAGCCTCAGACCTGTCTCGTCATCTGTCTTCAGCCATTGGTACGACAATTTCAAGGCAGACCGTGTACAGACGCTTAGGGCAGATTGGTCTATATGCTCGTAGACCTGTCAGATGCGTTCCACTTACTGCAACTCACTGTCGCCTGCGGTTAGTCTGGAGTAGAGAGCATTGTAGACACCGCAACAGTGGGCTTGTGTGATGTTTTCCGACGAGTCCAGGTTTAGCTTGCAGTCTGATTCTCGCCGGACTTTCACATGGAGAGCCCCAGGTATCCGTTACCACCAAGAAAACATCACTGAACGACACCGTTAAGGTGGTGCAGGGGTGCTCGTTTGGGGAGAAATTATTCTGGGTTCCAGAACTGACCTGCATGTTCAAATTGGAACCATGACGAACCAAATCTATCGGGACGTCATTCTGGAACAACATGTACGTTTGTTTCGGGGCGCCATGGGCGCACAATTTGTGTTTATGGATGACAACGCCCGTCCTCACCGTGCAAACATCGTAAGCGAATGCCTTCAATCGGAGAATATCACCAGTATGGACTGGCTAGCATTCTCACCGGACTTGAACCCAGTAGTGCACGTGTGGAAAATGCTTGGCCGATGAGTTGCAGCCCCTCAACCTCCTCCTACATGTCTACCGGAACTTCGGAGAGCATTGCTTTTTGAGTGGTGTAATATCCCCCAAGATCAGATCGATAATTTCATACTCAGCATGCCTAGGCGTTGTGCGGACTGTATTACATCGTCTGGGAGACATACAATGTATTAACAATCATACCAACCATGTAATATTGTTCTTTTGTAAATAGGTTTTTTTTGCAATTTGCTTTAGGGAGAAAAAATCGCTAATTTTTTTAATAATATCAAACATATAGCATCTTTTTTTGCTCTTTACCTTTTGTTTAATAAATAAGCTTTACAAATAAGTCAAATTTGTTTTGCTTCTAACCCTTTCTTTGCCTGATTTTGCATTATCCTTAATTTATGGACCATGAGTTTAACCGGTTAGAATGAACTAAACATTTTTTGAAATTTAATCAAATTATTAATAATAATTAGTTAAAGGTAATGGATTAAATTAAATTAACCTGGACTGAGTTGGAAAAGTAATTAAGTAAATATATAAAAAATATTCAAAATACAGATTCTAAATACAATTAGGGAAAACATGTACTTGTATATACGTCCTAAGTGTCGTTCTGGTTATATTGAGAAGAGTGTAGGTCATTTGCACATAGAATAACTCAGATATTTCTTTTTATGAGTTGAATAAGAACAAAATAAGGTTTAATAATGTATTTATATAAATACTTCTTGTGATTCTGAATGATTTACGACGTTAATTCTCTTTAAATGATGATTCTATTTTTCGGACAAAAACTACAGGAAACTGGCAATAGATGGCAGCACAATTTCACTGCTAGCTGCCGTGTAACTAGAACAGGTAACGGGCCATTTAAATATATGTTTGTGTCACTTTGTGTTACGTAGTGCGCGAAGAATTCTCTTCCCAATATTTGAGAAAACAGCCAGGATAACAAACACAGTTTATTTCAAAATAATAATAATATTATGTATTTCAAATTATCTTTGTTAACTGTGTCGCAAATAGATCAACAGCGAGACAACGTAAGATTACAGACATTAGAAATTTAAAATGTCATTCCGAACGTATTTAGAAGCAAAATAATTATAGCTTTAAGCTAAGTGAGGTTTAAAATTGACATAAATTAATAAGAACTTTGTGGACTAATGAGAATCAGCATGTTCACTATGTCAGTTTTTGATGATATTGTTTGTTACTTTCAGATAATCTTCTAGATGGCCAAAACTGTTATGACATATAGGATGCATCAGGAAGTCCAGTGTAAATAGAAATAATAGTTACAAAATTTCTTAGTCTTCCAGCGAAACAAGCTCGAAAAGGATTATATCTATGCTGAACTATACTCGTAATAGCGTTTCGACAGCAGTAAGATAAAGAAGAAAGAGAAGTGAGAACTGAAAAGACGTCCAGCTAGTAACTGGGATGTCGAGAGTTTGAATGTCAATGAGGGCTTCTCTGATTTTTTTAACTGGGATGTCGAGAGTTTGAATGTCAATGAGGGCTTCTCTGATTTTTCATGTTCCCCGGTTTAAAAAAAAAAAAAAAAAAAAAATTCTAAATCCCTTTGGAAGTGTTACCTGAACTATACTATGGTGGATGATAATTCGTTACCACCAGGATACGGCAACTGGATCCTTCCTTCCCAGTTGCCCCTTAAGTGGCGAAGAATGTAAAGTATTCTCTTACTCCTTTCCGTGTACCTTCGTGGTGTGATTGGAAACATGTTGGACTGATAATCGGAAGGCACCGAATTCGGAAGCCGAGGAGGGCACGACTTATTTGCACGTTTCCTGCTCCA
This sequence comes from Stegodyphus mimosarum, assembly GCA_000611955.2. NCBI lineage: Eukaryota > Metazoa > Arthropoda > Arachnida > Araneae > Eresidae > Stegodyphus > Stegodyphus mimosarum. The sequence continues at coordinate 412,134 of KK116543.1, read as the reverse complement.
AAATAAACTGGACTACTTTAAAACATAAAATTTTAAAACATAGTTTTTTCACTATGTCTTTTTTCATTTGCTGTTGGTATATTATCTACATAAAAGAAGACTTCCCTTAGCTGTTTGTGAAAAGTAAATAAGAATCTACTTTATTTTGTTAATAGCTAGTTTTAGAGTGTTTTGCCAATTTTTATATTTCACTCTCTAATTACTTCTTTTAATTTACGCGCAGATTTCTTCGGTGTGCATACCGTATTTTCACTTCCGGCTTTCGTATAATCCATCATGCTTTCAGGAAATGAAGTTATTCAATTGAATGAAAATGATAAAACTGAACGAATTGTGAGTGAATGAAGTGAGGGGTTATATTATTAAGGGAGTTGTAGAGCGATTACATATTTATTAGATCAGGAAACGAGAGAAGATCAGCCAGATGCATTGCTGGCTTTCGAACTCTGCAAGATTAGTAGCCAGACGTGCTTCCTGTTATTCCATGAAGCACAGTTTTTCAACTTTTTTCATGGCTGGCACCCTTAAAAATTTTTTAATATGTTCTCGCTCCTTCTAAAGCAGTTTCTAAAAAGAAAAGTTGTGCAATCAAAGTTTTAATAATAAACAAAAAAGAGACATGAAAATAAGAAAATATTATGCATCAAAATTAATGTTTGTGTAAATTTTAAAAAAAGATGATTCTTTTATTCTCGTTATTGCGTAGAGTTATAAGGTATTTCTAACACCTTCTTAGCATGCCTTCGTGGTGTAATGGTCAGCATACTCAGCGCGTATTCGAGTGGTCCGAAACTGGAGTCCTGGCAAGGGCATTGCTCTTTTTTCAAATCTATTGCTTCAAATAATCTAATGTCTCTACAGCGGCGCCCGAACTAAAAAGGTGGTGGATAATTATTCTGTATCACCAGGATTTGGCGAATGAGTTCCATAATCCCCAGTAGCCCTTTAAAAGGGGGAGTGTATAAGGTATTTCTCCCGAATTCTTAGCATGCCTTCGTGGCGTAATGGTCAAAATACTCGGCGCGTGTTCGAGAAGTTCGAGTCCTGGCGAGAGCATTGCTTATTTTTCATGACTCCTGCTTCAAAAAAATCCTAATGTCTCTACAGAGTTTTCCAAATTGTGGCACTTTTTGCTGATAGCAATTCGCAACCTGCTTGTATGTTCAAGCGATTTCTGAAGTTTGTTTTAATTGACAAAAGGGCACTAAATCCAGACTCGCATAAGTCGCACCATCATAATCTATGTTTCCAAAGTTTTCAGGCCTGCCCCTTAAAAATACCCATCAAATGGCTATGTTAATATTTTCAAATTATATCAAATATCCTCAGTTTCTTCGCATACATTTGGAAGTAGGGACTTTGTTATCAAACATTTAAGTAATAGAAAATTAGAAAGTTTCCCCCTTCTCACTCGTTGACACCAAAGTTGCAACTTTTCTTTAGAATCATTTACCTACTCGCAGAATATCAATATGTTTACATTTTCCTCTTCGATAGATGCATTGAAGTCATTCATACAAGCGAAAATGTCACTCAAATAGGCTAACATCTACTCGAATTCTTGTGGTTCAGTTTCTCCAACGAAATCATAATCTCATTAGAAAAGCTCGTAGTTTAAAAAAAAACGCATTACAGCCTACCGACGTGACAGCCAACAGACTTCAGTATATAAAACAAAAACCGACTGTTTTAGTTTCTATACTGAACTCTAGAAATCAAATTAAATAGGTGGTTGCTCAGAGCACGAGCTCTAATCTAGTTGATAGTCTTTGTTGAAATGTCAAGAATTTTTTTTCAACTTTAGAGGTAGTTCTTTTGATGCCAGAGTATGTCTTTTAGCAAAAAAAACAAAAAAAAAAAAAA
>KK116543.1:374137-410209 GCA_000611955.2 Stegodyphus mimosarum | reverse complement strand
CTTTTTTTTTTTTTTTTTTACCAAGAAAAAATAGAGAGAGAGATTTCTCGCCGCCTTTATCACACGTGTGCCTTTTATGTCTGCCTTTAAGGCCAGAACTTAGCTCTCGCTGATATTTAAAGACGTATTGTAATCTTTGCATTCCGCTCACTACATACGTAGTATTAAAGGGCTAATCTTCGCGTTACTACTCTCTGTAAAGCATCTTAGTTACTATTTAGTTTAGTTCTTATTTTCTACACTCATGTCCATAAATTACGGATAATTCGCAGTCACGCGGAAATCGAACTCTAAAATAAATATATCACCTGTAAAATCACTACACACATCTTCAAGAATCATATGCAAGTTTCAGGAAGTAACCAGATGACACCGATGGTACGTCACAATGACGAGAGTGTAAGAGAGTGACATATAAGGAATACAGGCGAAGAAGTAAAATTGTTCGCAGGCGCTTTAAGCGTTTCAGTGCAATAACCGAATAGTTATGACATAAAGGAGGCATTTGGATGATTGTTTAAGTGGTAGAATTATCGGCCGTCTGGAATGTGGGCGTACCCAACTGGAAGTATCAGACGAACTTGGAATTGCCCAGAGTGTCATATCAAGGCTTTGGCAACGATTCCAAGATGATGGTAATGTGAGTAGACGTTACAGCACAGGTCCCCCGAGAGTTACAACGCCGAATGAGGACCAGTATTTAGCAGTTACTGGCAAAAGAAACAGGCGGAGCTGTCTCAGACCTGTTTTGTCAGCTCTCTCTTCAGCCACTGGTACGACAATTTCAAGGCAGACCGTGTACAGACGCTTAGGGCAGATTGGTCTATATGCTCGTAGGACTGTCAGATGCGTTCCACTTAGTGCAACTCACTGTCGCCTGCGGTTAGCCTGGAGTAGAGAGCATGCATTGTGGACACCGCAACAGTGGGCTTGTGTGATGTTTTCCGGCGACTCCAGGTTTAGGTTGCAGTCTGATTCTCGCCGGACTTTCACATGGAGAGCTCCAGGTACCCGTTACCACCAAAAAAACATCATTGAACGACGCCGTTACGGTGGTGCAGGAGTGGTCGTTTGGGGTGAAATTATTCTGGGTTCCAGAACTGACCTGCATGTTCAAATTGGAACCATGACGAACCAAATCTATCGGGACGTCATTCTGGAACAACATGTACGTTTGTTTCGGGGCGCCATGGGCGCACAATTTGTATTTATGGATGACAACGCCCGTCCTCACCGTGCAAACATCGTAAGCGAATGCCTTCAATCGAAGGATATCACCCGTATGGACTGGCCAGCATTCTCACCGGACTTGAATCCAGTAGAGCACGTGTGGGACATGCTTGGCCGACGAGTTGCAGCCCGTCAACATGTCCTACATGTCTACCGGAACTTCGGAGGGCATTGCTTTTTGAGTGGTGTAATATCCCCCAAGATCAGATCGATAACTTGATACTCGGCATGCCTAGGCGTTGTACGGACTGTATTGCATCGTTTGTGAGACATACAATGTATTAAGAATCATACTAACCATGTAATATTGTTTTTTTTGTAAATAGGTTTTTTTTGTAATTTGCTCCAGGGAGAAAAAATCGCTAATTTTTCTAATAATATCAAACATATAGCATCTTCTTTTGCTTTTTACCTTTTGTTTAATTAATAAGCTTCACAAAATAAGTCAAATTTGTTTTGCTTCTAACGCTTCCTTTTCCTGATTTTGCATTATCCTTAATTTATGGACATGAGTGTACATTGTAGACGAAAAGTATTGGTCTTTCTATCCCGAAGTGCGGGAGCGCCTATGCGCTGTGAGAAAATTTGTGTTGTCTGTTCGACGCCCACACGAACATAGCTTTGAGTAAGCTCCCTGTTCTTATTTAGGGCTCCAGTTATGTTTGCAAAATCAACTAGAACGAACAATCGTTCTGACAACTTGACTGCAATTTGCAACATTAGTTTTTTCGTCTAACTGCATGGGGAGAGATTTTCAATAGGCTATCTCAGTCAATGGATCAACGGCAATTTGAATCAAAATATCCAAACTGAAATCAGTGATACGGTTTTGAATAACTTTATTTGATAATGACGCCGATTTAAGCTTGTTTGAGACTTCTTTTTCAGAGCAATAGTTGCCATTTCTAATGCACACGGTTTTATTAACTCTTCTGAAACTGTAGATGATTTGTTGCATTAGCTTACGTTGTCCAAGAACATTAGCAGTGGCTTTTTAGTTGATATACAACCTAATTTCAGAAGGACTGCTGGACAGTCAAATCGGAATCTTTTAGCTTCCAATGGTTTAGCATAATAGTCTATAAATTTTGAATCAGCATGGCATTTGTTGAAATGTTCCAGCAGTTTAGACGGCTTTAGATCTGCGTTTGAAAAGACGGCACCACAGAGTATACATTGGGTTTTTTACCCATCATCAGTTGTTCCGTTGCAAGAGAAACCAAACTTCAAATGATAATTATTCTAGTTTCTTCTCTTTGACGTCATGAACGTGAATAACAGTTTAAGAAGCATAACTAAAAATCTAGCTTTAGTTGATCAGATGAAATATAGGTAAATGATCGTAAGTCAACTCGCTATTTATAAGAGACAGAAGAGGACTGAGTAGGGCACGAATATGAAATCACTACAAAATGCACTCAGAATTAACTAGCGAGCATGATGTCATAAAATGCTGCTGGCGTTAACAATATGCGTGGAAAATCTGTTACTAAGGCATGTGCAGGAAATACATTTTGCACAACCATCAGTATCATACATGTAATTTTTAAACCATTGTTTAATTTATTTTAAGCAAAAAAGGAAAATATTTATCGTCCAGCTAGAATGCTACTTCGCATTCCTAGTAAGGAACCCGTATCATTAAGGAACGAGATAAGAAAGGAGAAAAATCCCTTACAAAGTCATATAAATTCTTGAAGAAAAGTCGTTTTATCCCCATCTGTATGTCTGAAAGGGGAAAGTTTTTGGAAAAGGTAGCGCACAAGAAAACTTTTAAAACTGTATGTATTTTTTTTTTTTTTTTTTTTTTTTTTTTTTTTTTTTTTTTTACAAACGCAAATTGTTATCGTAGTCAGATATACTTTTAGTAATTTAGATATCTCGATTTTTCCAGCTGCATAACGCTTTCATTTTTCAATACAACCTATTAGTTTCTTTCTTTTCTTTTTTCTAATGAATTGATTTCTTCTTAAATAGCTTTCTAGCTTTCATGCATTTTGATTTTGCACACAACACTTTTGCATCTTTTTATGATTTAGATTCCAGTAGTTCTGAATTTTCCGCTAGGAAGCCGAATCGTTCTGGAAGAATTCCTTTAATGATTCTTCCTGGTCTTTTGTTTCTCTTAAACTTTTAATTTAGGTTATTTATGTATGTGATTTCATTTTTCTGAATTATAACGGGAATCAGAAAATTTCGTCTTTTTTTTTTCTGTGAATTTTATAATTCACTGATTTGATACTTGATTTATAATTGTGCAAATCTTTTATTTTTGTAACAGTAACCTATTAATGTGCCTACTTATGTGCCAAACCACAATATGTGATTTGAGTATGAACATTTGAATCAAGTTATCGCTGATATTAGAGCCAGTTCCTGGAAAATCTCTCTCCAGTTGGACGAAACAACTGATGTTTCAAACTACAGTCAACTCATTTCATTAGTGAGGTTTGTCCTTAATGTTGCCATAACTGAAAATTTCCTGGTCTATAAAGATACGTAAAAAACACAAAAGGAAAATACGTCTACTAATATACTTTGTATCGTTGGTAACTAAGTAACCTACTAATATGCCTTGTACAACTTTATTATCTACATTTCTTTTGCGTTTAATGTAAGCAAATAATTTACATAAAACGTCCTAATAGTAGAGATCAGGCTTCCTTTTCGTCCGAAATTTTTTTGAAGTTTCGAATAAGTTTTCATTAGTGGTGGGTTCTGCAAATAATGTGTAATGAATATCTCTTCACGAAAAAGTTACTAATTATTTAGAAAATTTTTTGATAAAAATTGTTTTTGTTATTTTTTACGGAAATGAGGAGACTCCTTCTTTCGAGATCAGAATTACAAGATTCTGAGATTAGGCATCTCATAGTTTCAATAAAAACAATTTCTCTTCTTTCAGTAGCATATCATTGTGTTTGAAGAACTTACTATCTTTTTTTTGCGTAATGAAACTCAGGAATCTGGATCAAATGTGAGCCAAAGGTATAAAACTGGAGAGATAGGATTAATCGCGAGCATGGTCCTTAATTATTTTGCCATTTCAGAAACTGCGTCTTTGGGAAACGATCCTGCCGCAAGAATGATACATAACAGATAAAACTAATGATACTTTCTAAAAGAACTCAATGTATGTAAGCCTAATTTCAACATTTGAATTATTTGTTCTTCTCAAGACGACTGATATTTCTTTTTTTTACAGTAAAGAATTAATAGTTATTCTAACTTGTAATTTGTTTTGTAAATGTGCTAGAGGATTACTTACTCACATGCCTTAGCAGTATGTTTTAAGATTTAATGTATCATATCTCATCTTTTGCTGGGAAATATAGAGCAGTAATTATGTGCTGATTACTGCTTCCAATAAGGTAATTTTAAGCTTCTTTTATTTATTCTCCACTGCTATCAGAAATTTTATTTTTCTCTAAAATTTGTCATTGGTTATTGCAATGTAATTGTTTCAATTTGGAAAGTACTTCATTTTTCAAAGAAATTAGGTAAATCGTTGCTAAACGATTACGATAGTCTGCGAATATGACAAAATACACTCTTAGAAGAAAAAAAAAAAAGGGCTCAGCAGGATGGAGTAATGTCAATTGGACACAAACTGATATACATACAGGTTTTGACGGAAAATGCAAAATTTTAAAGTTTGGCAGCCAATGAATGAACATGTTGCACTGCAGCGCATCTTAAATACACAACCGGCAGATTATTAAAGAGGAGAAATTTCGATTCCAGGTCATATATTCTTTGCGAAATTCATTCCTTGTACTCAGGTAGACAGTAACTATGTCTCGCATACAGGTGCGCAAATAATATGCGTAGAGCATGCCTTTGTGGTGTAATGGTCAGCACGCTCGGCGCGTATTCGAGAGGTCCTAGGTTCGAGTTCCGGTGAGGGCATTGCTCATTTTTCACGTCTCTTAACATCAAAAGTCCTAATGACTCTACAAGTCAGAAAATAAAAAAAAAAAAACTTCACCCTCTCTGGCATTCGAATTATGGATGTTCTTCGTTGTTGATGTCCAAGTTTAGTTCATTCATTAGGCTTAGGCTACTTTGTTTGTGAGAGTTTTCGAAGTTTCTTCAGTATTTATAAAATCATCAACATTTGTGGACATAATTGTTTCCAGGAACCTTTCATTGTTGACTCTTGAGTACGCATCTTAATGTAGGCCACCTTCCCTGCCAGTTACCTTGGCTGATTCATTATTGTCCTCATATATCATATAATATCGTTTAAATGTAGCTATCACTGTTTGATTCGTGAGCTGGTGTTCTGGAATACTGTATAAGATTAATAAGGCTTTAAATTTTAAATTTTCATGTTTGCAATATTGCTTAACTGAAGGCACGAAATGAAAAGTGATCCCATAGTGATAACTATTAATGTAGTAACCCAGGCTTTTATACTTCATTTGCAAATGACTGAAAACAATTCTTTATCTACCCCTTTCAATGTTCTGGGATTTTCTGCTTAATAAATTAACATTAACCTCAATTTTAAGTTACCGCCTAAACTTCCACCAAGAAGCAATGTCAATCGATTTAGACGTTCAGTGGCAACTAATTCTTCCTTCTGTAAGAATGTACGATTAGGCATTTTTCACAAAATAAGGCAGTCACTTGTACATTAAATATTTGGCTAAGAGAATATTCTACTGCCAATAAGGAAAGAAATTCTTTTGTAGCATCTTTATCTGCATCAGCCGATTTTCCAGTGAATTTAATATTATGTAAAGAATACCTTATTTTAAATTTTCGAACCAACTAATACTTGCTTGAAATCCCATATTAGAATCTTCTTTTAATCTCATCTTCCAATCTTCATGCTAATTAAAAACCTTAACTTGAATAATAAAAAAATTGAGAAGGGCATCGTTTTGATGTCGATCATCAGTCCATGATGACAAAGATCTTTCCATTTCATTCATCATTCCATCTCATTTGGAAACAATCTTTGAAGATATATTTTCGCAATTTTGAACGTATTCCTTAATTTTATTCTTGCTTTTCAGTACTGAACATAAAGTAGACCTGTTTATATGACAGCAATGGCCGATTAAAACAAAAGATTTACTGATTTCAGAAGGTTTAATTATTTCCATCTTTGTCTGGATCGCATGAAGTTAATGAATTCTTAAATTCTTTTTGCTCACATCAACACTGATATTTTTCCATTTCTCACTCATATTTACAAAAATATGAGGACAAAAGATTTAAACATAAGCAAATAAATTGGAAAAGACATAGTGCATCGACTCCTGCCCTAACGTCAGACTAAACCTTTTTAATACATCGTACGTGCTTGACATTCGCTCCCCGCCACCGCGGCTCGGAACCCTACTCACAACGATTGCGAGAAATCCGCCACACAACAGTTAATGCGTGAGCGAACGCGAGCTACCTCTCTCCAAGAGAGAGACTTCATAAAGGTGAGTAATTTTTGCAATTTTGTCAAAAATCTTTAAAAAACTGAATTTTTAAAAATGTGCAAAAAGTCGAGGGCCACCTGTAAGCGTATTTAAGGTGAAGTTCTTGAAAGTAGCCATAGAACTTTGGCAGCGACACTTGCCAGTTGTACTTTCTCTCTCTCAGCTCTGCTAAGTTAATATTCCGGCATTAGCCATTTTACTAGCCGAAGTTAATCGCATAATTAGAATTTTGAGTCAATATTTAGTTAGGTTAGTTATACTGTTTTCTCTGGCTACGAATCCATTTAAATTTGTGAATTCAGTTTTTGTTTGTTTGTTGTTGTTGTTGTTGCTATTTTATCTCCGTAAGTGGCTGAGTTTAATTATGAAAAGTTATGAAAGTTCAGATTTTAAAGAAAAATGTTATTTTAAACCTTTTTAGGACTTTGTAGTTCTTTCATAAATGAAATAATAAATCGCTTGTCAGATTTATGCAGAACAGAACCCTACAAATTCCTCGCAGAGCTTTCGCTTTGAAACTCTTGCCCTTTCTTAGTGATTTTAATGTAAAATAGTTGGCAATTATTTTGCTGTTTTATACATTGCAACCTATTTCTGAAAACGAAATTATGCCTCGAAGAAAATTAAATCTGAATTCAAAGAGGGAATGTAAATTATAAAAGCTTCAAGGCTTGCTCCTACATTTCTTTCTGAATATCGAAATTTTTAAAAGTATATTACTGTCTGAGAAAGAAGACAAAGATCTGAATAAAATGTCTCAGGTATTTTACGTTGATTAACCAGCCATTGTGAGTTACGTCTTTACTGTAACTTCTTCTTTCCTTATTCCTCACTAGAATGCAAAGTAAGTTTGTGTGTATTTAAGCTGAGGGATTTGAATATTTAGCTTAGATTTTCAAGCAACCGTATCTTTCTCTTATTTACGATTCCAGCGAGTTTATTCCGATCTATTGGGTGGTAATGGATTTTTTTTTTACCCAACTGTGAAAACATTCCTCGTCCTAAAGATTGATTGTTTGACTGGGCTGTATATCCCTCGGTAAATATTAGGCGGTATTTATAAAACATTTCATCTTTAATTTTAGAATGAACCATCGGAAGTACCCATGCCAGTTAAGTTAGATTGAGAGTAACGCATCTAACAACAGAGAGAACGATACCGCTGTAATCCTTCTCTAATAACAATACAAAAAATAAGATTCATAGTCATACGTTTTTTATTCTGATGCGATATGGAACCCAGATAAAAAATTTCAGTAGAAAAATAAGCTAATTCTTTGTCATTATATTAATAACAAAGGCACGCCGTTTTTAATGATTTTCGTCTTTCTAATCAAATGGTCATAAAAGCTCAAGTTCCATCCCATATTTCACCTATATTCAATTTTAGTCGATTAAAAGTGGCAAAAAATTTATCATAATTCATCAGAAATCAATAACGGGAATAAACAAACAAACACACAAACATACATTCATCTTTATATGTACCGATTTTGTAAAACTTACAAATTTTTGATTAACAAACTCTACAATTTGAAAGCGAGCGGTAGCAACACTTTCGAACTAAAGCATTTTTATCTTCAACGGGCGAAAAAGTTGCCACTTTCAAGAGTGAGTGCGAAAATAAGCGCTTTCAAAGTTTTTAATGAATATTTCGGCTGATTAAAGTCGTACGAAGATAGGAACAGTCGAAACGGCTTCCCACGAATTTTTGGAATCGGGAATAATGCATGTAATGTTTGGTAATGCTATTTTTATTTCATCGTAAAACTTAGAGAGAGATTTTTTATTAACAAACTCTAGGATATGGGACTCTAGGAGATTTTCATCTCCAGCTTGCGAGACTGTTGCCACTCGGAAAAATGAGGGTGAAAATTATCATTTTTCCGAGTTTTTAATTAATATCTCTGATTTTAGCTACTTTTTCTTGGAAAAAAGTGGACGTCGATCTTTTCCAGGACCCAGAAAAGAATTGCAGAAAGTTTGGTGACGATAGCTATAGTAGTGACTGAGTTATTAGAAGACAAATAAACAGATTTTCCTTTTTAGGAAAGTCTGCTTATCTCTCCCTCTATATATAGAACAAATTTCAATTATGGCTTATCTATCTATCTATCTATATATATGTATACAGATAAAGCAGAATTTAATTTCAGAGAAAGCTAGTATTTAAATTATAGTGAATATTTAAATTTTCTATTTATATTTTCATTGCCAGATGAAGAATATGAAACCACGTACTTCACCGCTGAAGCCGAAGTATTTTTAAGAAAATCAAGTTTTCCTTAGTCATTAATTTACAATTTAGAAAGTTTGGTACATCGTATCTTTAGGGATTTTAGTTTCAATTAAAAGGTTAGTAGCTTAAGAGTCTGAATTAGAATAAAAGTTCGTGTAGAAGTAGAGTTTAGCAGATGAGTTTCACTTTCAGCTTGCTGTTGAGTTTCAGCATTCTCAAGTTGTCGCTCCTCATCGCTTAGTATGTGATATTTCTTTGCTTATGTTACAGTTTTCAATACAGCTTCGTGACAATTTTTTTAAATAATTTAATTGGAAATAATATGTCTTTTTATTCACTTTGAAATTAGTAGACTAACCCAGATTTCCTGAATATATGACTCTGCCTCGGTTTCTCGATCAGAAAATTAACAATGATGAATGCTTTTAAATTGTTTTGCTCTTCACTAACGCTATAAGTTAAGAATTGCATGATTGTAGAATCTAAGTTTAAAGAAAAGATGTATGTTCTCGTTTTAGCAAACTACCAACTGATATTCATAAACGTTGTAAAACAAATGGCGGAAAAGAAGAATAAAGCAATGGCCAATAAGTTAAACTGAACACAGTATAGTGACATTTTCTCATAGATATCACGTCGGACAAGAAAAGTGGAAGCGTTACTGAAGCAATGGAGCTTGGGGTTTAAAAGGAACTCAAATGTTCCTTCTTAATTTTTTTTGCCTTCCAGGACTAATTTGGCAAATGATATGTTACGCGAGATTTGACTCAGTGATTAGCAGCAGGACCGTAACTGGCTCTTCATGGCTCATCAGTATACTTTAAATTTGGTTCGTTTGATTGACTCATCTCATCACTTTTCTGAAGTGTGTTTTTAATTTCTTTACTCATGTTCTATCATATTACAACATTCACTAGCTTGACCATTCAATGCATGTTCCTCAGCTGTTTAAAAAATAATAGGGACAAGCTTTAACAAAATAGGTATATATTTTTCAGTACAGTATTGCCAGTGCTCGCTTTGAAATTGTCGAGTTTGTTAATCAAAAATTCGCGAAAGTGTTACAAAATATGAAATCGATAATGAAACTAATTTCAAATTCAAAATTCCAGCTTCCAGATGCCCATATTCAGAAGAAGATTACATTATTCAAAATTGGATGATGGCTTTAGGTACCGTTGTTTTATCACAATGCGAGAAACATATATACATTTATGCAGATTCCTCATTATTTAATTTCTTTAAATATAACACAAGGCTCTAATATTTGGTGGCAACAATTTGAAAAGTTAACCGACATTTACAGTGAACCAACGGAAAATGCCAAAACGAAATTAATAGCCCTTCTGGGCTAACGGCCTTCGGGCTAAATAAGGGGACAGTTCTATATCTCTCGTTCTACTGTTTCAGTGTGTTTATCGTGAACGACAGTCTACGTGTCTTTGGAACTATCCTGTATAATACTTGCGAATAATGGGATTTCTGAGTTAATGCCAGTGATTCGCTTACAGGAAAAAGCCATGAATGAAACCATAAATGAAGGCTTTGATGGACGTGTTAGCAGCTGTAAAGGCCGGACTAGTAGAGATGAAAGCCAAATAGGAGGAGGTAAACGCTGAGATCAAGAGCGAGATAAAATCGGGATAAGCAGAAATAAAAGCCAGACAAGAAAAAATGCAAGAGCAATTCCAGCAGATGTAAGTGGAGCAAAATAAGATTAGAAGTGACATCGTTGGAAAAATCATTAAAGAGGAAACCAAAGTTAAATTAGAAGACATGAAAGAGGAAGTGAAGGAAAATTTAGAGCAAATTGGAGCCAAAATAGCAGATATGGAAGAAAGAGTTAGAAGAAAAACTGAGAACGTTCCAGAAAGATGTAGATGTTTTGAAAGGAAACCGGACTTAGCCGAAGAATGAACCTGAAGATTTTAAGGTTCTCCCAGTTTCTTCTCATACCGCAATCAAACCAAGCACATACGAGGGAAAATCACCGAGGAGTGTATATAAGACCCAGTTTTCGATAGTGGCAAGTGGACTAGTGGGACTCGCATATGAAGTCCTGGCAGTTGGCTGCATCACTCCGAGGCGATGGTGCAGACATCTTATTATTCCTATCAGAAGACCAGATTTCAAAGTTCAACATCCTCTCGAATGCTCTGGAATTGAGATTAGAGCAAAAATGCGTAAAGGGCTTTAACTGAAAACTCGCCAGCAAAAAATCACGGAAAGCCTTCAAGAACTGGTGACTGACATTGAGAGGACGCATCAAGCATATCCGGACTGTCCACCTTATGTTTGTAAAAATCTGGCCCTGATGCATTTCGTCGATGCAGTCAAGGATACCAAAATTCAGAAGGTTCTCATATTATCGGATCTGAAAGACCTAAAATACGCCTTAGTTTACCCCATGAAGTTCGAGTCGGCTCAACAAGCGACTCGCAGAGATCGCCATCCTGTTAGAGAGGCTCAAATGGAAGACCCAAATTTTGATGTCACTAATTTGAGAAAAGAAATAAGAGATATTGGGGAGGCGTTAAGAAGGCCGAATAAAAGCAACACTGAAAAGAAAACAATCAAGTGCTGCAACTGTAGACTGGAAGGACATCTCCGCAGTAACTGCGAAACCAAACCATGGAAACTAAAATGCGGAGGCTGCCAGGCGGAGATACAGCCCCTTTGAAAGTTCTCCAGATATATCTCTTCAATGAGCGGAGGAGATAACGGACTGCTCGTCGAAGGATACGTGAATAAGCATTCTTGTAAGATGATTATCGAATATGGTAGCAAATGTGACCATCGACAGAAAGGATACAGCTCGGGAATTGAACGAAATGTTGCGATTGACTCCTTCCTGTATGACTTTACGGACAGTGACAGGTGATAAGATCCCGACTGAAGATAAAATTAACATCATCATTACCTTCATAAATGAGACTTACTAACAGTTGGCTTTCGTCGCTAACATTGCGGACAAATTAATACTCGGAATGGACTTTTTGCTGAAATACGACTTTACACTAGACTTTAAACATAACGAGGTGCACTGTAAAGGAAGATATAGCTGCGTTTGAAGAGAAAAACAGCATTCCTTCAGCTCACCAAATAACAACAAAACCAGATGTCGCCATCCTCCGATGACAAAATTATTAACAACCGGCTCCATAGAAAACAGGTTTCAAATTTGGAATAATTGAATACCCGAAAATAACCAAAGATGTATTAGTGGCCTCGACATTAGTAGACCTTTCGGGAGACATTTTAGATGCAGAGTGGTTTTCCATTCCAGAAGAGCAGATACTGGCACGGAGAAATTCACCCCAATGATAGAAAGAAAATTGTGTTCACTACCGGCCGAGGATTCTGGCAGTTTAAAGTCATGCCGTTTGGACTCTGTAACGCCTCTACAACATTTAAACGCCTGATGGAGACAGTGCTTCTTGAATTATCTTACGAATCCTCCCTGGTATACCTAGATGACATCATTGTAGCGGGCTGTAGTTTCGAGGATCATCTAGAAATTATCAGGAGGGTGTCGCAGAAATTGAAAGATGCCAATCTCAAGCTGAGCCTCTAGAGAAATTAGTTATTGTTGCAGCAGGACCTGTGAAAAATGAGGAAAGCCCTTGCCGGGACTCGAACGACGGACCTCTTGAATACGCGCCGAGCGTACTGACCACTACATCACGAAGGCATACTAAGAAAGCGGGAGAAATAGCTTATATACTCTCCCTTTTAAAGGGCTACTGGGGATTAAGGTACCCGATCGCCAAATCCTGGGAGCAGAGAATCATCATCCCCACCTTTTTAGTTCGGGTCGGGACTCGAAAAACGGACCTCTCGAATACTCCCCGAACGTGCTGACCATTACACCAAGAAGGCATGCTAAGAAGGGGAGAGAAATACTTTATAAGTCTTTCTAAATGAATTGTTCCGTAGTGAAGTCATCAATCTGGAGCACGTCATCTCCGCCGAAAGTGTCCGCATAGATCAAGAGAACGTGTTAACAGTTAAGGACTGGGAACGCCCTGAGGACATTCATCAACTACGGAGCTTCCTGGGATCTGACCTATTACAGAAGATTCGTGAAGGGGTTCTCCAACATCGCAAGGTCTCTGCGTAAATTAAAAGAGAGTAAACAAAAATTCGTGTAGACTGAAGACAGCGAAAAATCCTTTAATCAGTTGAAGGCAGCATTAGCATCTACGCCCGTGCTCGCATATCCCCAGAACGATAAAGAATTCATATTAGACACAGATGCGAGCAATGAAAGTGTGGAAGCTCTCTTTTCCCAAATGATTGACAGTCAAGAGCGAGTAATAACCTATTGGAGTAAGTGCTTATCCAAACTGGTGCGTCACTTGTAAAGAATTGCTCTCTATCGTAAAACCCATAGAACATTTCTAGCATTATCTCTATGGCAGGAAATTCTTGTTGCGGACCGATTATGCTTCCCTAACCTGGCTATTGAATTTCAAAAACACTGAAGCAAATAGCCAGATGAATTTAAAGACTCCAGGAATATGACTCCAAACCATGAGATAAAACATCGTAAAGGCTCCTCCGAAGGAAATACGGATGGTTTATACAGGAAGCCTTGCTCTGCACTCTTCAGGCATTGTTCAAGAGCCGAAGCTAAGTTACGGGTTGGCGAATCCTAGCATCCGGAAAATAACATCTTCAGCATCAGCCGATCCAGATAAGTGGAGTGATGAAAACGTTAGAGAAGAGGAATTGGCGGATTCTAACATTAAGCCAATAATAGAGCTGAAGGAATCATCCAGTACAAAACTCAAGTGGCAGGATATTTCTATCTTCAGTCCTACAACTAAAAGATACTGGGCTGTCTTGGACTTACTCCTTTTGCGAAATAGAGTTTTATATCGACTATGGGAAAGCGACGATGGAACTAATAAAAGACGGCAGCTGCTGCTTCCTCGAAACCGAATACCTGATGTTCTAAAGGAAATAAACAACAGCTCAAAAGAAGGACATTTTGGTTACGTGAAGACACTAAAAAAGGTTCAAGAGCACTTCTTCTGGAATTTGGCGAGAATCGATGTTGAGAAGTGGTGCCCATTTTTCAATGTTTGCGCAACCGAGAAAGGACTGAAGAGACGTAACCAGGGAAGGCTACAGTGATACAACGTAGTAGTGCTTTTCGAGCAAAATGCGCTCGACAAACTCGGACCTTTGGCGCGGACCACAGACGGCAACAAATACATCCTAGTTGTCATGGATTATTTTACGAAGTGGCCCGAAACGTACCCAATTCCAGACCAAGAGGCTGTCACGAAAGCTGACGTTCTGTTACAGAACTGAGGTTTCCAGGTTTGGGTCCTCCTTCCAGATTCATTTCGACTAAGGCAGGAACTACACTTCGGGATATGCTCAAGGAACTATGCGACTCATTGGAAATCAAGAACACGCAGACGACCCCGTTCCATCCGGAGGCTGATGACATGGTGCAGAGGTGTAACCGTACAATCCTGAACCACTTCTCGCTCATCTTTTCCAAGAACCAAGCAGACTGGGATTTCAAGCTGCCATTGTTCCTGCTTACTTACTGTAGTGCTGTCTACAAGAGCACCGGCTATTCTCCACCCCAGATGCCCTTCGGTTGTGAATGGCTCTTTGGCCGCCTTCCGGATGTTTATTCCTCGCCTGAGGAAAACGTGCAAGACCTCCAGCCTCGGTTAGAAATGGCATACAAGTTTGCCTGGGAGCAGATCAACATCTTGACAGACAGGATGAAGAAAAGATATGACGCAAGAGCCATCGAACATAAGTTCCAGGAAAATGACAAGGTATGGCTATGGAATCCGAGTGATCCTAAGGATATTCTCTCAAACTGCAGTCGCATTGGGAGGATCCGTGCACAGTTCCCAACAGACTGACTGAACGACGTTGTGCTACGGTTCCATAAGTCTCCCACTTCCAAACCTAAGGCCATCTATTATGACAGATTAGCCCCATACTATGGCCATAGTACATAGTGGTTTTCATCAGGGATATCCATAATTCCTATAGATTAATTTTCCTGTATAATTTGTGTACATAACTTGTACGTAGTCACTTGTAAATAGTGTAAATTTTTGTTTCTTTTATTTTTGTTTACTTTATTTGTTTGGCTTGTTGCCTATTGTTTGTATTGTATTTGGCTTCTTACCAAGGACTGTACTGCCCGAGAGTATAGTCATTGGGAGAGGGCAGTGTTGCGAAATGCCCAGCTGCGGTAAGATAACTACCTCACAAACCGGGGCTAGGGTTGCCAAAAAGTGGCAAAAAAAAGACAGCATTCCCAGATTTGACGCGAAATCGTCTATTTGGCGATATGCTATAGACGGAGAGAGAACATTCTAGAACGCATGGTTAGCGTTATTCTCGAGAATGTTCTCAAAGGTAGGTTAAAGCTATATGCATTGCCTGTCTTGGGAGAAAGTAGTATCTTGAGCAGTGTAGTAACGTGTCTTGAGCTCAGAGATTAGCTTGAGAGCGATCAACCTAGTCGGGAGTTTTACTTTAGTGCTTTGCCGTGAAGCTGTCTTCTCCGCTGTAGTCTGAAGACTGTGTTGCTGATTGTTTCAGCGTGTTTATCGTAGTTTTTCGGCAACTGTAAACGTGTCTTTGGAACTGTCCTGTGTAGCGCTTACAGGCGAATAAATTGTGTTTTGGTTTTTTATCAAGTGTTATCGTCAATTACTTCAAACCATGAGTGCATAGAATGAAACAATATTTTAATTTAAACTTGAAAGTACATTTGCTATAAATAGCTGTTATTGAACTTCTTTATCGTATTAACTTGTGTAACTATCAGGATGAAATATTAATAAATGGTTTTATTTTAAACCTTGAGTTTATTTACGGTACTTACTTGAGTTTATTTACGGTATGGAACATGAGGTGGAACGATAAATAAACTGTCTGTCTCTACGCTTCTAGCAGTTGTCACTTTAAAATTGAGCCGTAAAGATGTATCTCGAAATTCTAGCATTATTATAGCTAACCTACCTTTTGACTAACCTGCTTTCAGTCTGCCAATAATCTCCATGTAATAGATTTCGATAAATCATGACTTTGAAACATTGTTCGAATTGGAGATTTCGAGAACAGAAATACCATTATAAACATTGTACACAACGGAGATTCTTTAAGGACCTTTATTTTTTATCACAAGTTACTGAATTAGGCTTTAAATTTCATACAGTAAATTTACAGACAAATCAGCATGACTACCGTAAACTCTATTCGCATTTTATATTTTTCGAAAATACGTGAAACGAGTAATTTGCATTGTATCATGAAAGTCGCATACATTCCCAATTATTTACAGCACTGGAAACAAAATTAAATGTTATACTACTATTTTTTTTATAAGAATATTCCGAATTTTTTCTTATACTCTTAAAGCTGAAAATACAAAAGGCTATGGATATTATCATAATAATTCTGCTATGAATTGGATACAGGGAATAAACATTTTAACGTAAAATAGCATTAATTAGCAAAAGACTGCATTTTTATGCGCCACATATGCAATGCAAACATGCCTACATTATGAAATTGCTTTATGTTAGATGTACATTACAATGCACGCAATCCATTGTTCTTGCCTTTCTCTTACTTTCTTGTAACACAAATTAACATTTAGTTAGCATGTAAAAAGAATAAAAAGATTGTAAGGTCTCAAAAGTAGGTTTCTACAAATGATAACGTTATTATTATTTTTTTGTTTGTTAAGAAAAGTCCTCTATAATTATTCTGCAATACGGAAGAGCTTCGCAAAAAGTACTTTTCACAGTACGAGTAACAAAGACACGAAGAAAGGATGAGTATGACCTCACAGCATTAAGCTTCATTTCCAAATTCGTTAGTGAAAAAAAGGTTTTGTTTCATTCCCACGGTTTCTTTTATTTGCAAACGTAGTGAGCGAAACATCCAGTTCATCGTGGACATTTCAGGGGAAAAAAAAGAAGAATGGAGGGCTTTGCTGTAAGAAATCGTTCTCTGTTGCGTAATTAACTTTACATTTTTTTTAAAGCTTCATTTTCTTAACAGACAGAAAAGTTTGATCAACAGAAAATAAATACAGTGAGACGAGTGTAAAAAGAAGAAGGATTTCTCACAACATTTCATTCTTTTCTTCTCGTTTAAAATAGCAGTAAAAAGAGAATAAGGGAATCAAAAATTACTGTGCCTGCAAATATTTGTATGTCTTTTGACTAAGATTTCTTTGAACTAATTAGACTAAATCGGTTGATAGCATGACTTCTTAGTTTCATTTTTTGAAAGAAGTGGACTAAATACCTTTTGTAATCAGGACTTCTACAATGCGACAACTTAACAAATAAACAAAAACTTAAAAAAAAAAAAAAAAAAAAAAAAAAAAAAAAAAAAAAAAAAAAAAAAAAAAAAAAAAGAACTTAAAAAAGAAAAAAAAAATTCATATTCTATATTACGCCCAAAGGGCCCTTTTTTTTAACGTTTTGTGTGTTGCCCTTATTTATTAAATATCACGTTCTTTCTCACTTAAACCATAAAATCCAATTCAATAGTAATATCGCAAAACAATTTTAAAATGAGCATATTGTTACGAAATGTACAGGCGCGGTAAGATAACTTCCCCTTAAAACAGGCTTAGGGTAGCCATAAAATGGCAAGGGAAGGCAGAGTTGCCACATTTGGCTAGAAATCGCCTATTTGGCGACATTTGGCCATATGCTATAGACGTATGGAGAACCTTCTGGAACGAATTCTTCATGGTTTAGCCTAGAACGTTCTCGAACACAAGCCAAAAGCTATATAAACTCTGCTGGTACGCGGAGAGGGGGTCAGTGCGAGTCAGTTACGAGTCAGTTAAGAGTTATTGTGGGGTCAGTACGAGTCAGTTACAAGTCAGTTAACAGTCATTGGGGGGTCAGTGCGAGTCAGTTACTAGTCAGTTAAGAGTCATTGTGGAGTCAGTGCATAGTCTAGTGCCGAGCTGGTCGTCGAGTGCATCGAGCGAGTCTCTTAGTGTATCGCGAGGCAGTGCATCGTCGAGTTTTATCTTAGAGTGTGTTGAGCTTCGGGAACGACTGAACACAGTCGGGAGCTGTACTCTAGCGTATCGTCGAGTGCATCGCGAGTTCTAGCGTGGAGAGTCTCGAGAGTACGTGGAGTTCCGAGAACGACCGAGCGGAGTCGGCAACTGTACTCTGGTGCTTTGCTGTGAAGCCGTCTTGACCGTTGTAACCTGATAGCCTGAAGGCTGTATTGCTGATTGTCTCAGCGTGTTTATAGTAGTTCTTCGACAACTGTAAGCGTGATTTTGGAGCTGTCTTGGAAAATACTGGCCAGTAAAGTTTGTTTCGATACTTCATCAAGTAGTGTCGTCGTTATTCACTCCAAATCCACGAACCCTTGAAGACAAAAACGTAACAATATCTTTCGATACGCAGTCTCGCTTGCTGGAGATAAAAATGCTTTTTTTTTTCGTGCAGTGTTGCCATTGCTCGCTTTGAAATCGTTCAGTTGCTTAATCAAAAAATCGTTAAAGTGATACAAAATATGAAATCGATAATAAAAGAACTTCCTAATGCTTCCAGATGCCCATATTCGACGGAGGATTACGTTATTCAAAATTTGATGGCTCTAGATACCGTTCTTTTATCACAATGCGAGAAACTTTCATACATTTAGGCACATTCTTCATTGTTTAATTTCTTTAAACATAACACAGGGCGATATTATTTGATGGCAACAGTTTGTAAAGCGATAGGGACATTTACAGTGAATCAACGCAAAATGCCAAAACGAAATTAATAGCCCTTTTGCCCTGATGCTTCTTTAGGCTTAAAAAGTACTGATTTCCGTAGAAATGCATTAATCAATAGAAGGCTAGACTTTTTAATAACTTCCAAACAATTATTTGCTTCCTTATACACTAAGGTGCCTTAAAAAATCAGAAACAGATGTTTATATTGATTGCCCCTTATAAACATTATTAGTTCAAAGGGGCGTTAGCCCAGAAAGGCTATTAATCTCGAAACGACATTTTGCTTCGAATCACTGAAAGAGTTATATTACTTTTCAGATTGTTGCCACCAAGTTCCTGTATTAAAGAAATTAGATATTGAAAAATCTGCATGAATGTATGTATGTTTCTCGCATTCTGAAAAAACAATGGCACCTGCAGCCATCAAAATTTAAATACGTAGTCCTCCATCCGAATATGGGCACTTATGAGCCTGAATTTTGAATTTCGTATTTATTTTAATATCTAGTTCATATTTTGCAAATCTTCAACGAATTTTCGATTAAGAAACTGAACGATTTCAAATCGAACAGTCGCAACACTGTAAGAATAAAGTATTTGTAGCTCCAGCACGCGAGACTATCGGTGAGAATTCTAAAGATATGCTGTTTTTAAGTATTTTTAGCTCAAAGGGGCGTTAGCCGAAATTCTGTCGAGATGTGTATGTGTGTTTAATTAAAAAAATGTAAAATCTGAAAGCTTTCATACGTCTTTTGGAGCATAATTTTGTTGTTCTAGATAAGAGTTCCTGTCTTTGCGTTGCATTACTGCTTACCGATAGTTAATTTTATGGCGGTGAATTCCGAGCCAAGTTCGCGATTAAATTGCTTTATGTAGCCGTTTGATTATTAGTTATACAAACTTATTTTGACTGAATTTAAACTTTGAGTTTTTGCCATAAATGCTGGTGGATTTGTAAGCACCAGGCGTGACTTTTGTTCATCCGTTTTTTAGTTTAAAATAAAGTGTATTTTACACCCTTCGTAAGTCTCTGCTTTACTCAGACATAGCAATAAACAGCATTACGTAGGTTTAGTCTGTCAAAGATTATGTGTATCAAAGACGTCTCTTTAGCTATGTCTATCAAAATTTTAGTCACAATTTACAATACTGAAAGACATTAAACCTTATAATTTGACTTTTTTTGAATGGTGATTGTTGAGATAGAATGCAGTGCCAGCTATTGTAGAGAGAGAGAAATTCTTACATGGCCATCTGGATTCGGCTAAGCCACATGCCAGAGCATACCCTAGTACTTAATTAGTAATAACCGTTAAAATTGTCACTGTTGGTTATTATACAGTCCATTCATTTAATTTAGAATTATAGGAACATAGTACAATGATACTGATAATTTAACCGTTTGAGTGCCAAGGAACGATTCTGCGCTTCTTTCTGTGTCGCTCGAAAAGTGTCAGCGCTCTAGGCTGCGAAGCCGATAACCGCGATACGCTCGGAGTATGTATTGTTTGGAGTGGAAGGAACCGCAACACACTATTTTTATATTATTTAAAGACGCTGATGTCTGCACTTATGCTCAGAAAGATGTCAGAACAAACCTGAATTGAAAAAATTACAACTTATCGTATAAGAGCAGAAAACAGCGCAATAGCGCTCCTTGCCATTTTTAACCGGAGAATACAACAGGCGAAAAAGCGCTCCTTGGCACTTTTGGACTGGAAAATAGCAAACACACGTGGCACTCAAACGGTTAATCATTGTATTATAAGGTACCAGAAGTGGTCGCAGCCCGACCCACCTAACCAAACAAGTTGGTCTATCTCCTCCCTCCTTTCCGTATGCCTTCGTGGCTTAACGGCTAGCACACTCGCCGCGTATTCGAGAGTTCCAAGTTCGAATCCCGGGGAGTGTATTGCACATTTTTCGCGTCTTCAGCATCAAAATAAAATAATGAATCTAGAATGGCGCCCGATCTAAAAGGTGGTGGATGATAATTCTTCACCACCAGGATTTGGCGGCTGGGTCCCCTAATCCCCAGTGCCCTTTAAAACGAGGAGCGTATAATGCATTTTCGCTCTCCTTTCTGCATGCCTTCGTGGTGTAACGGTAGCACACTCGGCGCGTACTCGAGAGATCCAGGTTCGAGTCCCGGCGAGGCGATTGCTCATTTTTTATACACTCCTGCTTCAAAAATACCTAATGTCTCTACAATTTACACCAATTTCCGATAGCTACTTAAACACAAATAATGTATTAACATAAAAAATGTGTGTCTTTTATTAATATGAAGAAAGGTCAGATTTATTCGTAACATAAAATAGTAAGTACTTTTTACAGATATTTTGATCTTTTCAGATTTTTTTTCTGTTAAATAAATTACCTCTAAATAACTGAGGATATAGTAAAGATTTTTTTTTATTAGGTATGTTAACAGTTAGGCAGAAATCTACCTCAGAATTTTCTTCATTTCAGGAAAAAAAAAACTGTATTTATTTTAATGATAATTTGACATGAATACGTTTATAGCTGCTAGCACCAGTGCATAAACTTCAACTTCTGAAATTCCGAATCTTAAATACAGTTAGGATTTAAATTTAAGCTGATATCAGAGCTTGTTCATGTATGCTTGTTATTTAGTTATGAAGTCAGAGAAAGAAATTATAAACAGAAATTACAAGAGACATTTATAATGCCTATGTTAAAACGCTAAAAAACTAACTCCACGTAAAATTTTTTTATTCAGACTGTGTTTTAAAAAGCTGTTAAATTATACTGTCAAAGAAAGCCTTAAAGTGACTAAGGATTTGCAATATACTGTTAACGTAAACCACCAAATAACCAAATAACTATTAAAAACCAAATAACTGCTGAGGGTAAACCACTGGAATTTACGTCAACAGTTGAAGCATAACACATAAGTGTGAAAAAGAATGTGCTTACTCATATAAATTACCAAGAAGATGCCGCCCAACTGGATTAGTGGTTAGTGACTGTGACAGCCGTAGCGAAGGGCCAGGGTTGGAATCCCGGAGAAGGCATGGATGTTTGTAAATATATAGTGTCTGTGCGGCATGGGGGCACTGTAACTATGTGGCGATCCGAAAGCCCTGTCGAGAGGTTGGTGGTAGGGTAGAGGTGTGGGAGACCCTCGGGCCTGTCCCCCTCCGTTGTACTCTCCATCAAAATTCTGGGTGGAACTGAGCAAAGATATGTCGTCACCCGTATGATACTTAAGCTCTTTCCAACGACAGGCGCAATCTTGCACTCCTTACCATGATGAATTTTGTTGGCTTGTTCTGATGTTACTGATAGACAAGTAAGATAAGTCACAACACACACACCAAGTGGATATTTGATAGGAAATAAGAAAAAATGTGGAAAGAATGGAGAGAAATAAAATGACTGATTATGTAAACTTCCATAGAAGAAATTTAGATTTCATAGAAAGTATCTACTAAACTTGTAAGCTATTAAAGAAATATATATGCAAAATTTAAAAGAAATTATTTATAGTCATTAAGAATAAGGTAACATTTCGCTTTCAGATGTATGGCATTCTTCAAATAGCTTGTGTTTCTTTTGCTCGTTTTTAGGTACTGAAAAACCGTATTTAAGTTGGTGCGAAAAATTTCAGATTACTTTCATATGGTGAAATCCCGAAGTTTGTAAGTTGAAAGCTTCGCAAAAGTTAAATGTATGACAATAAAGGTAATGCATATTCATCTAATAATTCAAAGTACGAAGTCTTTTATATTTCATGCTTTACTTCACTCGAAAGGAATAATGTCAATGTTGCTTCAAGCGTAAAAATAGCTTAAAGCTGACGAAAGAAAACAACGAAACTGCTCATATGTGAAAGTTATGGAAAGATCCTCGAAGCCTGCAGTTTTGAATATATGCGAATCAGAACATTTGAATGGTGCATATGATTAAACACGTCCGTTTAGTTAAGTGATGAATAATTTAACTTAAAATTTTTCTTCATATTTCATAAAACATTTTTCTTGAAAGAATCTATGAAGTATCTTAATACGAAATGTTTAAACACTGGTTATCATAAATTAAGGAAAAATTACAAAAATCACGATTATTGAAAAAGTTCCATGTAAAACTCTATGAAACTTAAGCACATTATACAACACATAGTAACGTATCAAATAACATAAAAAGAAAGTACCAGACAATTATGATAGTTTAGAAATTAGTACGTGTATAAAATGAACAAATCGAAGGTATCAGTTTGCTATAGGAAAAGTATCTTCAATATGGAATAGGATCGCCTCTAGAAGCAATACAGCACATACAGCGCTGTGTGATGCTTTGAATTATGCGGTCTGTCAGTTCCATAGGAAGCGAGAGCCACTGCTCTTGCAAAGCAGTTGCAAGCACGGCAAAGGTCTGAGGGGGCGCATTGAGAGCAGCTAGACGTCTCCCTAAAGCATCCCAAACGTGCTCGATAGGATTCAAGTCGGGGATCGAGCTAGTCCTCGATGCGAGCCCTGTGTGGTTTTATGTTGTCGTCCTGTAACAGGAAAGCATCACCTATTGCCGCAGCATACGGGCGCACATAAGCATCAAGGATGCCATCTGTATAAACCTGAGCATTCACGGTTCCCTTTGGAAAGACATGGAGGTCTGTGCGTCCACCCAAAGAGATGCCACCCCAAACACAGACACTGCCTCTTCCGTATGCATCTCTTTTACGGATGTTTGACGGATGATAACGGGTTCCAGGTTCTCTCCATATCAAATAACACCTACTATCGCTTTCTAGACTAAACCTGGACTCATCCGTAAAGAGAACAGCCCTCCATTGATCAGGCGTTCGGTGGACATATTGTCGTGCCCTCTGCAAATGGTCCCTCCTATGGCGGGACGTGAGCGGCACGTAAATGGCTGGTCGCTTCGCATAGAGACCAACTTCGTGAAGCCTTCTACGCACAGTTGACGTTGACACCAACCTTCCGGTGGCTGCAGCAAAGGAGGATCTAAGAAGAGTCGGAGTAGCGGTTCTATTCCTGCGAGCACATAATGTCAAATATCGGTCATCGGCGCTCGTCGTAGCAATTGGCCGTCCTTGTCTGAACCTCCTAGATGCCGAATCTGTGGTTTGAAATTGCCTCCAAAGTCTATGAACCACAGGAGGACTAACATTTAGCCATCTGTCCACTTCTGTTTGACTTTGCCCTGCCTCTAGTCTCCCAATGGCTCTGTACCGTAGTTCTGCAGGCAAATGATGCCTGGAGGTTGTTGTTAGCTATCTCAGATTTTTGATGTTAGTATCACAGTGAAATATGTGGACTCGCTCTCAAACATGGACTTTCATGCTCCTCGCAGATGACGTATTCCTAGGGCAGCGCCACTAATTTGCATATTGCAGTTTTACTCAGCTATTTTTACTTGGCAACATATTCAAATTTTACAAGATTTGGATTATTTTTGAGGAAGGTATCTCTAGTTTTGTGATTTTACTTATAGTCAGTGTATTTTGATTTTTGTGATTTTTACTTATATTCAGTGTATTGGTTGATAATCAGTGTATTTTTAAAACATAGCTATTTCTGAAATCCAGATGTGACACATAAATTATTCTGATAATAAAACTGCTATCGGCCGTGCTTATGATTTACAAATTTCAGACAAAATTGAAGTTTCGAGTAAATTGTTTGTTTTAAATTAATATTTCAATTTGTCTCCTATTTATTATTTGTATATTCCTTGGATTTGCAAATTTGTTGAGACAATCTCTGATGTCCTGATACTTTACTGTAGTCATGTACAGTTTATTGCAGTCATTTTAAACGGTAAAGTGAAAATGTGCATAAAAAGTATTCATTCGAATTCATTAAAATTTTCACAGATCATGGCATACAATGAAAAACAGCGTTGGCCAAAAAAAAGGAAAAAAAAAACTAAAAGCTTTCAGATTTTATATTAAGCCCAAAAGGGCTTTTTTTAACATTTTATGTGTTACCTTTATTTATTAAATATCATGTTCTTCGCACCTAAACCATAAAATTCGATCCAACAGCAATATCGCAAAATATTTAAAAGAACATATATTTAGAATTTTTGATACACAGTCCCTCGCTCTGAAGAGAATTTTTTTTTTGTGTGTGTGTGTGTAGTGTTGCCATTGCTCGCTTTGAAATCGTTGAGTTTCTTAATCAAAATCTCATAAATGCTTTACAAAATATGAAATAGATAATAAAACAAATTCCAAATGTGGGCTTCCAGATGTCCATTTTCGGGTGGAGACGCACTTTACTCAAAATTTGAGGGTTCTAGGTACCGCTGTTTTATCACAATGTGAGAAACATATATACTTTTATGCAGATTCTTTATTATTTAATTTCTTTAAATATAATACAGGGCGATAATATTTGGTGGCAACAATTTCAAAAGTGATTCGCCGTTTATAGTGAATTGACGCAAAATGCCAAAACGAAATTAATAGCCCTTCTGAGCTAACGCTCCTTTGGGCTAAAAACAGCAATAAATAGTTGAATATTAATGGTAAACATAAGCATGGGATATTTGGTAACAAAAGATTTGTAAGATTCTAGCTGTTTCAAAGTTAATTGGAAGGCTAGAACTTCAACCTGAACTGTGAAGCGATTATTCGCTAAGTTCAACTACACAGTAACTACGCAAAGAAAGGTTAAAAAGATCCTTTTATTCAACTCAAGAACAATATATACAGATGACACACGTGGTACTTAAGGGTCTTACCAACACAATTGGCAGCAACTTAAAACAGAAACGCAGAATTAAAACTAATCATAAGTTGAATACACAAGCCCAGTTGAGGTAAATTGGCTTCTTTGTGCGAAGTAGTAGTAGGATTAAACCACTGACCGTATTGCGTAAAGCTGACTTGTACGTAGCCGTCTGGGAGTAAAATTGTTATCAAACCAAACAAGTATAGCCTTCAAACCTTATCAAATGTAATTTTTTGTGTACTGCAGTTTGCAAAGACCAAATCTGTAGTTAACTGTGCAACGCACGTTCCGGATTAAGTTCATATGTGATCCCCCAAGTGATAATAACATCCGTAAATGGTATCATCAGTTTGAATTTAACGACTGCCTTTGTAAAGGGAAGAGTTCGGTACGACCAAGGGTTAGTGAAGAGAGTGTTGAGCCCGTAGAAATCAGTTCGGAAGGCTAGTCGGGAATTAGAAGTTCTGGTGACGACTGACTAGAAAGTTTTACGGAAACGCTTACAGCTTATCGTTTTCAGTTAGTACAGGCTCTAAAGCCTACAGATCATCGTTTACGTGTCAACTTTGCACATGAAATGTTGTTGCACGACGATTTTCTGGATCATGTTGTTTTCTGTGATGAATCGTCATCTCACCTCAGCGGACATGTGAACACTCATAATGTGCTCATCTGGGTGATCATATAGCGTCAAACTAGGTGAGCGTGGGATGCTCACCCGATCTGACGCCATGTGATTTCTACCTGTAGGGGGTTCATAAAGGATCGTGTGTTTGTGCCTCCTCTACCAGCTGACCTACCCGACCTAAGAAACAGGACTGAGGCAGCTGTTGAAACAATTACACCACAAAAACTAATCAACGTTTTGGAAGAACTGGGCTATAAACTTGATGTGTACCGTGTGATGAAAGGTGCTCACATTGAATACTTGTAAGCTTGCAGGTATAATTGTTTGAGTTGCTCTTTCATTTCACGTATTAATTATAATTTTAAGATTTACGTAATAAATACAACAAAGCTTTAAAACTCCGATATTCATTTAGAAACACTCTGTATAGCTATTCTTGTCGGTCAAAATCAGAAGTAAACAAAAAATCAGAAGCAAGATCATGTGCAGCGATTACCTGCGGCATCGTGCTAGCAGACATAGAAAGTGTTCAAGAAAGACACAGAACTCAAGCTGAACAGTAGTAACTCTTGTACGTCCATTTAGAGGTCTTTGCGTTATTGTTACTTTACTTTGGTGCAGCTGCACAAGCGGCAAATGATGGAACGAGTGACATTTAGGGCTCGAACTATAGTTACTTTCAACTGCTTTGATCTCTTTTGAGATCTTTCTTACCTTCCATTAATGGACATCACTTAGAAACTGTCCTTTCATTTTTCGAAATTTCATATTTCGACTTCCTTTATGAATTTCATAACGAGGAGATATATGCTCTGGCACAAAACCCTTTTTACATTTAACGCATTTCCTAGTGGAAAAAAATATTGGCCCTGGAAAATTTATTCCTCTATTTATTTTTAACGTACGTATATCAGTTATGTAAGCAGATTTTCTGACTGCAGTTTGTTTCATTTGCCAAATACATCAATTTTCCTATTTATTGCTTATTTTTGGTACGTAAGTAAACATTTTAATATTTTGCGTTAGATATGAAATTTGAGATAAATCAGGCTATTTAAAAAGTTCTGCGGTACACGCATGAGTTCAGTCTAATAAAAAATGAATTTATTCATTAAAATGGCTGGTGGAAAAAATATTGGCTATGGAAAATTTATTCCTCTGTTTAGTTTTAAGGGACGTATGTCTGTTAAGTGGGCAAATTTTGTGGCTGCAGTTTGTTTCATTTGCCAAATACATTAATTTTCTTATTTGTTGCTTAATTTTGATGCATTAGTTAATATTTTAATATTTTGTGTTAAGAAATTTCAGATAAATCAGGTACTTTAATAAGTTCCGCGGTATTCGCATGAGTTAGACTTCATTCTAATAAAAAATGAATTTATTCTTTAAAATGCCTCCGTCTAAAGCGCATTTTTTTAGCTATAAAATTCTTTGATGACAGAATATGGTGGTTTAGAAGCGAAAAACTCTTTTCGTGAAACTTTCCTTTAAAGTTTGGAGATCTGTGGAATGCCTGCTGTTGGACGAAATATCAGGAGAATTATTCAGTGAGATATAAGCATTCCATAGAGGTAACACTTGAGAGGTTTGTCTTCTTACCACCATGAGTCTCTCTCTGCTTTATCTTTGCACGGCTAAAACAGATTATCTGTTTTAATTTTATGCAGTATCTGACAATCTGCTTGATGTTTATGTAAATACTTAACAAAACTTCGTAAAATCTTGGATGAGTGGTTGAATGCTTTTTTCTTATGGAATAATTTGTTGTGAGTTTCCCGCAGAAAACATTAGAAAATTGTCAGTTCTCAGCTGTATTGCCCCTCAACTCGGCATTAGATTTAAAATTTTTCAAATTAAGTTTATATGCTTAGCAAACTGAGCAGTTTAAAGTGTGTATATTGTGTGAACATTAGTGCAGAACATTAGTTTAAAGTATGAACATTAGTGCAGATTTATTGCATTTCTCTGAAAAACAATGATTTTTGTAAAAAGTTTAGTGGGAAAAAATATCAAGAGGAAGCTTAAATGGGCATGCGAGTGCAAGTGTTAAGTTTCTTCAAAAAATTTCCGCGTATTACATCGACAAGAGTTTTTGTGCTTCGGAATTCAATGAAATGAAATGCGCTACCTTGATTTAATGCAAACTTCAAAAAATCACCTGCTGCTAGAAATATATCAATATTGGACAAAGAAATTTAAAAATGCATGTTGTTTATCCAGAAGTAATAGCCAGGACCGATCACGCATACAAATACGTTGCATTTATGGAATCTTTTAGCAAAGGTCTATAGCAATCAAGAGGATGGAAAATTCTAAACTTCATATATGGCATGCACTTGAAAAATTCTGTGAAAAATGGCATATTTCAATATACGCAAATTTTAAATTTTGCAGCATTCGGTTGAGATGCCTTAAATCGTGCTTGGCAAGATTTGGACCGTCGGATAAATATGTGCCACGTGATTAGTGATGAATACCTAGAATATTTCTAAACTGCTGCAATAAACTCACGGCCCATCTTAATAAAGAGCAATATACAATATCTTATACTGGGCATTCTTTAAATAAATTACTGCATTTTTCATTATTGTAATTATTATTTAAAAAAATATTATAAATATTTATAAATATAAAAGTAAGTTAGTGTAACTTCGTATGATATTTTTTAAGCAGCTTTTTTTAAGATTGAAATTTCGTATCTTGAAGAGCCATTAGGTTTTTTTAAGCAGAAGACGTGAAAAATGTACAGTGGCCTCCCCGGGACTCGAATCCTGGACCTCCCGAATACGCGTCGAGGGAGCTTCCAATTATCCCACGAAGGCATGCGGAAAGGGGGGAGAAAATATCTTATATACTCTCCGTTTTAAAGGGCTATTGGGGATTACGGGACCATATCCAAAACTTCTAGTGTTGGCGAATTACCATCCATCGCCTTTTAGTTTGGGCGCCACTTGTAGAGTAATTAGGTATTTTTTTTTTTTTTAAGCAGGAGACGCGAAAAATGTGCAGTGGCTTCGCCGAGACTCGAACCCTGAACCTTTCGAATACGTGTCGAGTATACTTCCAGTAACATCACGAAGGCGTGAGGAAAGGAGGGAGCAAATACCTGACAGTTTTGTGTTACTGATCCGTACAGACTCGTGTTATTGATGTAATTTATAACACATCTATTTTACATATGCTTAACTGATGATTTTTAGAAATAATTGCACTATTATTTTTAGTAAGAGAATATGTTAGTAACATCACTTATTAAATACTTTGGTACAGAATTGACAATTTACTTCACTAAAGAATAATCATTTGCGCACCTCTGAATAACGAGGAGAGATGAAGAACTAACTGAGAGCTTGAGATACGGATATACAACGAACGAAATTCTTTCGGAACATTCTTAACTTCTTTCGGAATAAGTTGGCAACTTCTGGCTTCGGCATCACAGAAGCTTGATTTGTTGGGAGTAGTTCGATGAAGGAGGAAGACACAGCGTCATTTAATCAATCTTGTTGGATGCACTCCCCGTAGGGATCTGAGGACGTCAAGAATATCATTCCTTTAAGAAGAGAAAAAAAAATCTTCTTATGCCGTACTGAAAGAATGAGAACACCCTACGCGAGTCTTTTTCATCAAGTGAAACAGCGCGAGTTTAATTTAGTTCTTGTGGCAGCTAACTGGCAGCAGACAATAAATAGTTAATCTTATTCTATCATCTGTCATCTGCAGAAATCGAATTCCGATATGATTTATTTATGTAATCCATTTTCAACTTATAGAAAAACCATCTAAAATTCTGGTCAATATCCTTTTTCATCTAACCTTGAACAATAATTCAAGGGTAGTGATACAACTCCGGAAGAACGTTAAGAAGACAACGTCTGAGGTTTTTGACACAGTTTAGTCACGCCCAGTGGCAACACATCTATATGGATGAATGATTCTGGATTGGTGATTCGAGAACACTAGAATTCAAAGGAAAGGAAAATGAAATGATAATTTTATATACTTGCCAAAGGAAGACTCTTCTTTGAGGGTATTATATATAAATTAATTCTTATTGAAAATATTTTCATGTGTATTTAAATTATTATATTATGATTTCAGAAACTAAAAGTGACCGTATAAAATGAAACAGCATTGGATTGGATAGCGCTATTTAGAATATTTAATAAAAAAAAAACCTATCTGCCTAAGGGGAAGAAAGCTTCTGGCTCGTATTACACATCGAGAGATATACAAAAACTCATATGTATCCGCCCTTTGATTAGATTTGAATCGGGATCGCATTGTCAGTGTTTAGCGGTTTTACACTCGGTAAATGTTGGGCTTCCGACAGCATAACGAATGCATTTTAGATTTCAACTTAAAAATAAAATTAGGTTCTTCATTTGTTATTAAACTTAAAAAATATTCCGTGCGCTAGATACATGCGACGCTTAGATACAAAAGGCGAAAGTTTTTGGTGATAACTCGATTCTTGATATCTGGCTACTTCTTCAAACTGTTGCCATTTCCTGCTGCGTTATTTCACATAGTTTTAACTTCATATTATGCTATTGCCTTTAGTAAACTAGGGTTATTTAAAAACAGTTTATGTATTTGGAAATAAAAATTTTCACAATTACTCCATTAGCGTAGCAAATAATTATTAATAGTCATTTTTAACACCATACATTATATACTTTTATTTTTTATATATATAGTTAGAACTTTTGTTTGATGTTATGATAAGTGTTCAAGATACTTTTTTATAACAATAATACTAATACTCTTTGAACATATATAAGAAACCCACGCACATCTACATCTCTAACTCCTTCTTTTATGCATTTAATAGATATTACATTAACTGTAATTCTTATTATTTGGCACAAGGAAAAAGAATATTTTCCTTTACATTAACTGCAACTTTTATTATTTGCCTCAAGGAGAAAAGGAATATTGTTGCGTTATACGGGTTCGTGGATTTGAGAGTATTCGATGAAAACACGATGCAGAACAATAAAAAGCACAATTTATTTACAAGAGTCACTATTTACAGCACAGTTCCAAAATTACCTTTAAAAGCGTCGAAAATCTACAATAAATACGCTGAAACAATCAGCAACACAGCTTCAGGCTGTAACTGTAAAGGTAGCTCCACGGCAACACTAAACTTATAATAAACACCGTGGAACGATCACCAATACACTGTCAAGCTATACTGTAAAGGTAGCTTCACGGCAAAGCACTATCTCGATCGCT
Source organism: Stegodyphus mimosarum (assembly GCA_000611955.2). Taxonomy (NCBI): domain Eukaryota; kingdom Metazoa; phylum Arthropoda; class Arachnida; order Araneae; family Eresidae; genus Stegodyphus; species Stegodyphus mimosarum. The sequence continues at coordinate 378,954 of KK116543.1, read as the reverse complement.
TTCCGTTCACAAAACTCTCGCGTAGCTTTGCACTCACAGTAAGCAGCTATTCTCACAATCAAATTCTCACAATGCCGGCTCTCAGAAACGCAAGGGTTTATATAGCTTTTCCTAAGGTTCCACAGGTTTCGAGAAATATCTCGACAGGAAGTTATTCTAGAAGCTTCCTAACTGGACCATGGGATATCGTCTATTTTGTCGCCAAATGGGCGATAAAGTCGCCAATCTGGCAACCCTACCATACACTATTTTATGGCAACCCTAGTGGTATGCCGGAAAGCTTACATACAGGCGCAACCGCCGAATTTTTCGCAACAATATTTTTATTATAACGATTTCCTAAAATCTGTTCTCTCTTAAGCAGAAATGTACGCATTTTGTTATATTTTTAAAAAACTGATTTTCATCGTTTTCGAAAATTAAATTTAAGAAAAATAACTTATTATGGTTATTGCCTCTTGTTCTTGTTTAGCTAAAATTTATGTTATGATCATTTTTTAAAACTGTTTGTGAATTTGTGTTTTTTAGTTCCACAAAACACCACAGAAACTGCATTTTCAATTTTTTTTCATTTCCTTCCTTGCATCTCACTACGCATTCTTTCATAGGTGAAGAATATTTTGAAAAAACGGTAGTTTGACTTTCTGTTGATAGTTTTGCAGATTGCATTAAACATGGAATAATATTTCAGAAGCCACATTACTTCTTGGATTAACGCCCAGAATGTGAGGCAAGTGTGTCAAAATCTTTTCATTCCGCAAAAACCTCTGCAGTTTTAAGATTTCTCTAAAAATGGGAAAATGAAAATTGAATCAAAAATATAGCTGAAAATCTACAGCCAGAAAAAATTTGTTTATAGCCGAAAATAATTTGTTTGTAGCCGAATAATTTTCTATAGCCTAAAAAAAAAAATTTTTTTTGCGATAGACATTATAGTTAGCTTCTAATATTTTCAATCCTGATATTTTATAAACATTTTAAAATACGTATATTTAACAATTAATAAAATAATTAGTAACATAAATTGAAAAGATTCCTAGAATTTAGATTTTGTAGATTTGAAAACCTTAAAAAGAAATGTCTCTTCAGCCCTTCCTTTACCAATCAACTTCATATGCTTCTATTATGAAAAACAGAAACGTGCACTTAAATGTTCATATATTAAGACGTGTCCATAATTATGTGTTTAATAAGAAAATTATGAATCATATAGGATTTCTAATTCTAATTATGGTAGCTATATGATGCAAAATTCAGATTCAGCTGGCTTCCGAAACGCAAGGTTAATTTAAAAAACGGAAAATATTTTTTAGCAAATTTGTTATAATCTTTATTTGGTACTGTTCTGCTATCGGGACCGGATTCAGAAATGTATTAATGTATGTGTGTATATGTGTATATGTATACACACATACATTTGTGCTTGCATATATACACGCATACATGAAGACATCCATACATTTTTGGAATCGATCCTGATAACAGAAAACAGTACCCTTTATTTTCTCCCCCCCCCTAAACTGGTGTTTAAGTATAAAATACCGACTTTTTTTTTTCAAAATTAAATAATTCTGTTCATGAAGTATTTTTACATTTATTTGGCAAAACACTATAAAATTTATTTACTTGAGCAAGTCTCTCTTCGGGGAATATTTTTTGAGGAAATTAGCTTATCACAATCACATTATTGATAGAGCAAATCCCAGCTAACCGACTGGTTCAGTCACGAACAAAGAAACCAGTGAAGTAAAATACGAGAATTCAAATCCACTCCATAACTGATACGCTTGTAATTGTAGAGCGTATTATTTAATTGAGTTTAAAAAAAAGGATGCCTTCGCTGAGGAATTTCTAAAATTCGATTGATTTAAATAGGGCAAATTTTCTACGGAAAGTTTCTAATAAATGCCTTCGAGAAGGACTTCCCAAGAGAAACTGGATCGTATTCGCGAGAAAAACCATGAAAACGGGCTCGCACCCAGCACCGGCAAAGATTTAAACCCGATTCGAATTATCAGTGTTTAGCGGTCACTGATGCACGACTTTCTAAACGAAAATTAGCTTGAATTCATATTAGACATAGAGGGAAAATGTAAACATTCTTCTGCAGCCAACCCGTTTACTGCAGTTCGACTCCGAACCGAACTACCCGTGTTCAGCTGTCTTATCCAATTCGCCATTGGAAGCGTGCTTTAAATAAATCAAGTCATATTTATATCATCCGAAACTAATGTAAAATATGGATTTAAGTGTTTATTTTTACCCTGCAGCTCGTGATCTACAGTGAGAAAAGAACTTTTCGTAACAGGTTTGAATGAACTTCAAGAACATTTTGCAACAAGTCTGAATGAACTTGCAACTTTTCTCTGAATAAGGATTCCGAACAAAATAACTTATTTTCAACGCGCGTCCAGCCGGTCACTCTATGGTTTAAATTTATTTTATGGCAAAACACATAAGGCCTTTTTTTCTGTGCAGCTCTCTTTTGGTAAAGGACTGTCTAAAAGAAGGTGGTTCTCATTCACGTCAAATTTGGGAAAAGTCACACGGGGCATTATAAAAAGATATTGCAAAATGTAAGGAACCTCGGGTATTAGTCTTATCCATTTGCCTGTACTCATACTTTGTTTCTTTGAAATCTATGAAGCATTGTTTTTATCCCTGGTCCCAGAACATCGACTTTTTATTTATTTATTTATTTGTTTTAAATGAGTGAAAAGGGGGATTAAAAGGAGATACCGATAATGATTTATGAGCTTTTAAACATGGGCTTGTCCACAAGATCATGGATCAGATCTCGTGGACTTCTGGCAGCAGTCAGGGCTCATTGCCACTACGGAGCTTGTGAATCTTCGTTGTTAATATTTATTCATAAATTTAATACTTGATGCTCAACAAAACAACATACTGTATAAAAGAAAATATTTGCTTCCTTCCGAAGAAGTTACAGATATTTATAAACTGTAATCCTTCCTCTTTTTTAAAGATTTTGGTACGCTGAGAGCTGGTATTAACTAAGCGAAATTAGGCAATATCTTAAAAGGCGTCATGATACCAGGGCGCCCTATCTTATTCTTAACAGAAAAGAGATGCCTCCTTGCTCGGCGTGGTGATAGAGAAGGCGGGTGCCAAGCCGTTGATCTGAGTTCGAATCGCAGAGAAAGCATAGATGTTTGTAAATAAATAACGTCTTCACTTCATGGGGTCAATTGAATACCATTCAGCCGAAAGCCCTGTCGAGAGGTTGTTGGTAATCAAAAAAGGGGTAGGAGATCCTTGTATACATACTCCAAAGTGTTCTCCATAAGACTGAAACGGAGCTGGGTAAACTCATAATGTCAGACTTTACAGCGCCCGAGGTCTTCGCCAAGACGGACGGAATCTCTTCTTCTTCAAAATCATTAAATCTCTTGGATTTTTATTATTCTAGTTCAATATTATTTAATTTCTAGTGACACCCCTTACCGCAACCACGTTCCATAGGTTAACACCTTCTGAAGTGACCACTATTTTTTAAACCAAGACAGACATCCGTTCTGAACATTACTGCTCTGAGTCGACCAATTCCTCCCACCTATCGTACAAGTGGTCTGGAAACGTGACTGGTCATGTGACAGGTGTCATATCATACATATATGGACAAAATAAGGAGAAGTCTGAGGTTTCCTTTCCTGGCAGCGTCTTAGCCTAGCGGCTTCTTGAATCGACTCTGAGTACAACAAACAGCTCTTGCGCAAAATAATTATAAAACTTGGTTTTTACTGCAAGGAAACACGAATGAAACAGTGACATTTCTGGAATTTGAGATCTCTTTTGTATTTTGCATAATAGCTTATGCTAGTTAGGTAAAAAATATTCAGATTTTCCTCCGCACCAAAAAATTCGAATAAAAGAAATATTATTTGAATTCAGCGTTCTTTTTTTTTTTTTTTTTTTCCATTTCGGGGTTTTCCATTTTTTATCCCGAACAATATTAGGATAAGCTCCAGAAATTATGGCGAAACATACACTGAATATATCAAATTCTCCATCATTCAATAAAACGAGCAAGTGTATCATACCGGCTTAAGCCGCTTATAAGAAAGCATCTCCCGAATGTACCTGATGACGTAGAAGTCTGTTGTCCAATCAGCGAGACGGGGCCTCAAAACAGGGTTAATCAAGGCCAGTTACGAGAGCCGAGCTTGTGAAACCTCGCATTTTACTTTAAAGAAACTGAAGTCACGGTGATGTGCAGTCATTCTTCGTGGCAAACAAATCGAGTTCGTTAAAGAATGTCAACAGAAAGTTCGTTGAATTTTTTTGGAAAGATCTTCTATTGAAATTAATTGTAGTAAATTAGTCTTAGTTTTGGAACCCTAGTTTATGAATAAAGAAGTTTTGTGCGTATAGTTCTGTTCTGGCCTAGATTTAGCGATTGGTCGAACTGTTTCAAACGTTTAGAAATTCACGTGTTGGGATAATTCGAATACATTGATTAAACGATGTCAACATAGGGAGCGGGAAAAAACTGTGCAAAGCCGATTTTAAAATGCTAGGAAGTGTAGTGACTGTTTTGTTGGCAGCATACGTTAACGGTAAGTTTGTGTTTTAAGTTTTGATGCGAATTTCATTTTCCATTCATTATTTATTTTGGATTAATTAAAAAAAAAGATGTCAAGCGTTTTATGCAGGTTTAAAAGATACATCGTTCTCTCTCTTTCTTTCTTTCTTTCTTTTTTTTTTTTTTTAAATAGATGCATTTTATATTCGTGTTTCATTACATTGTCTAAATTTTAATTCGAATAAGCAAAATGTTTAATTTCTTGAATTATCAG